>PVKE010013036.1:0-37255 GCA_004027555.1 Craseonycteris thonglongyai
TCCCACCAGCAGTGTATGAGGGTTCCTTTTTGTCCACAGCCTCTCCAGCACTTGTTATCCCTTGTCTTGTTGATTATAGCCATTCTAACAGGTGTAAGATGGTATGTTTATTGAGTTCTTATCGCCAGCAATTGTGACATGCATTTTAGAGACATTAATCATTTTTAATTACCCCGACAACCCCATGAGGTATCCACATAATACAAATTAGGAAATGGAGGTTTAAATTGCTACCAAGTCATGTAGTTTGTACATAATTGATGAAGACCTCATTTCAGAGTCCCTTCTGACTCTGAAGCCCTGTGCTTCACCATTTACTCAAACTTTCTTTTTTTGTGGGTGAACAGATGGAACTCTGCAGGTATTAAGGTGTCACCTCCCAACCCTTAGAAAGTAAATTGAATTCCTGGGGGGAGAATTTCCTCATGGCCAAAAAGCTACCTCTATAAGTACTCCAAAGCAGCTTCCATATCCTGGAAACAGCAACTACAATCAAAGATAGCACCTTACAAACATCCTTCCTTTATTTATTTAGGAAAACAAAAACAAAAAACTAATTCCATTAACAGGCCTTCCTAAGATCAGATACCTGCAGGTATCTGGCAATAAGCCCAGACATACCAAAACATGTATTATCTAGAGCTAAGACTTGAAACCCACTGCATCTGCAGACAAGCATCTCATTTTGACAGACAGCTCATTCACAGAGGAGGGGCACTCCCCTGCTGAAGGGACAGGGAGTCAGAGGAGCAGGATGAGATAAAGAGCAGGTATTACCGGCAGCCCAAGGCCCCCAACGCAAACTCAGGCTCTGCTGCTCTTCCATTTAGCCAAGCAGAACTCCAACTGACTGCCATTAGAAGTCGGTAGACATTTAATTGACTGCCACCATGTGGGCAGAAGTTCAGGTATGTCATTTAATACCTGTCTTCAGAACTCCTTTTGGACATGACCAGCGAGTTAGAGCTGGTTTTCAGACAGCATGGCTCACTCATGATGTAGCTGTCAGGAACAGCTACACCCTTCTGTCCACAATGAAATGAACTCAAATCTAGATTTATCAGAGGAAAGTTCCAAACAGATAAGGAAAGCAAAAGCCACCAACACCACGTCCATAATCAACAGTGAAACTGAAACACATACATTCTACAAAGAGGCCTGTTCTACCTCCACTGAGATCACTTGACAAAAACGAAAGCTTTATGTACTAGCACAAGACAAACAATGCAAAGAAAAATCATGTGCAGCTGGTTTGAGAGACAGGAGGGCACGTCTTACCAGTTCTCAAAGAAACACCACCAGCACAGAGAATACTAAAATGCTCAAAGCTGAAGTGGTTGCTCTCCAGCATTTGTTCCTCACCTTCCTTTGTTCACAGAAAGTCGCCCTTTCTCTAGCCAGGGGTAAATGTGATTTGTCAGAGCCAGTCCCATTGCCCTAGCAGGGCAGTCTGCTCGGTACCAAAGGAGGAGACGTCTCTCCTGCTGGACATTGAAATGCCACCTGGAATGGCCACACCCATTTTGTGGTTCTGAGAGAGATAGACTGAGACTAAATCTAAGATCACAGAGCAGAGAGGTATAAATAGACTGATCAGACATACCATTACAAACAGGACAGAAAACAACGGTACTGTCCCATTCCAAACAGTACATATGGTCAGTCTAGTCTCATTGAGCTAAACTCGAGGTGTCAATAAACTGACCATACATAGTACTTGAAAAGGGGCATGGGATGCCAGGATGGCTCAGCAGAATGAGAGCTCACAGTGCAACCTCGGGGTCCTAGAATTGAGTCCCGGTCCTACTCCAGCCCATGCAGACCCATATGCTGAACTGGAGTGTACTTCCCACCCCAGTTCGGTTCCCAACCAACGAGCTTCCCATGTGGGAAGCCCCCAGCTGGGCTTCAGCGCAGGGCATGCCTCTTGTGTGGGATGCCCCGGGCTCACGGGGCATGCATCCCATGTGGGAGACCCCCCGTCCAATTCCTGCCATGCATGGCCCCACACCCACCTGTGTAGAATGAAACTATGTCAAAAACTGATGACGTGTAACTATGGAGACTGCTCTGAGCCCTCCCCCTTCTTTCTGTCTCTCTGTCAAAAACAATAAAATAAATCTTTGAAAAGAAGATTTAAAAAAGGGGGAAGTACTGTGGTTTTCTGTCCTGTTTTATATAGTACCTCTGGTCAGCCCAGGTACAAACCATCTGAAGCCCTGTGATCTCAAGCAACTGAATTTGACCTGTTATATTAGCCAATTCTGAAGGTGCATCATCTCTAGACTTTTTGTTACATTAGATAAATAATATCTATATTAAGTCAGTTTGAGATAAGGTTCCCTACTGTACCCAAAAGCACACAAGAAGAATTTTCTTTGGTAGAATACTTGAGATTCATAAGAATTCATGAGCTGCATTTTTATAAATTGGTTGAATTTCCATATCTATTCCTATAGACACTGACCTACAGGAAATATAGAAAAATAAAGTCATATTTGTCTTCCTGTGTTTTAGAAATGTACTCATTTTGCTCTCTGCACTTTTGTTTTTTTCTTTTTTTAAGATTTATGTTACTGTTTTTGACAATGAGAGAGAGACAGAGGTAGAGAGAGACAGAGAGAAGGGGGAGGGCCCAGAGCAGTCTCCATAGTTGCACGTCATCAGTTTTCGACATGGTTTCATTCCACGCAGGTGGGCGGGGGAGTACAGGGCAGGAACCAGGCCAGGGGCCTCCCACATGGGAATCTTGCCCTGGCAAGAATCGAACTGGGCGTCACACCCCAGTTCAGCATATGGGTCCACACGGGTTAGGGCTGGGGCTGGGATTTGATCCTTAGACCCTGGGGCTGCAAAGTGAGTGCTTAACCCACTGAGCCATCCTGGCTTCCCCTCCTCACTTTTGGATTTCCAAAAAGTAGCTTTTTCATGTCAACTGCAGCCTTGTTGGAGGAAAAAAATTATAGTTGTGTAAGCACTGTTTTTCCCTGACAATGTATCTCCAACTGCAATGCATGAGGCCAATTGCTTATTTTTAAAGCAAGTTACTGGGTCCCTCCTGAATCTGCTTTTCCAATCAGCACTCTTTTATGAGGTCTTTGAAAGGGTATCACTACCACCTGAGAAAGAGGAGCTGGAGTTAGTTCTTCCATGCAATCTGAGGGTTTAGAAATTAGTCAAAAACCTTTTTGAATATTTACTGCATGCAGAAGACAGGAAGTATTAGAGGCTGCGTTGGGTGGGTGGGCAATTTCCCTGTGTGTGAAGACTTCCCCTGGGAATTTTGCAGTTGGTTGCATGGTCTGCTCAGGGTTTGCGAGCACAGCTTCTCTGAGGTGGGAGCATGAAGTGGTTGGCATCGATGGCTTTGACTAATAATTGTTCCTTAATGTAAGTATATGTAAATATTACACATATATATGCTGGCTTTAAATGACTGTCTGTATGACACTATATATATATATCATGGATTGAAAAATAAGTGTAACAGGTGGCCATGTTCCAAACAAATGAACACATCACAAGAGCACCAGCCAGTGAATGCAGAGACCTGGAGAACAAGGATTAGAGGCACAAGACTACAGATTCCTTGAGTAAAAAACCACAGGGAATGAGAAGCGGAACTGTCTGGTAATGCAGATGAGGAACTTGTATGGAAGCAGATATCTCTATTCTTCCTCACATTCTGTTCCCAGACAATAATCTATAGCACATGAGATTATAAACACCATAAATACAGACACTGTGTCCATATATTTCCTATGTCATAAGCACCACAGAATTTATAGATAACATGTTAAACATCATCACATATTGCAAGTGCTAAACAATAGGGGGAAAAAAAGAACAAAACTTATTTGTTAGCATTTATCAGGCTATTCTCTTCGGTGGGATACTTGAGATTCATCAGTGTTCACAATCTTGCCTGAATTATTTTTTCATAAATGTTTTGAAGGAAATAAAAGAAGTAAAAGGCTGAAGGTAAATATATAAGATAAGAATAGGATGGGATTTCTACGTCTCTAGAAATTTAGTGAGAAACAAGATGCAGTATATATTTTTAAGACATTTTGAACTTTATGATGAGAAAACTTTTTCAGAGCAAAGCTGTTATTATGAAAATAGTTTTTTACTACTGATTTGTTCTTTAAGTGCATCAAAACATTCTTTTGAACTAAGATCTTTAAAATTATTACATTAAAATGCAGTTTTCTTATTTCATAATTTTTCTTCTTAGTAATATAATCCTAGAGAGCTACATTTTAACTTTTTTAAAGATGCTATTTTTATGGATAAGAGAAGATGGCTGCATATAGCACTGATTTTTTCATAAGCGAATAAGCACAGAGTAAGCAATTGTTGGAGCAAAAGACGCGAGCCATACAACTGGGATGGACGTTGTAGTTTCGGTGTATACTAACCTTGTAATCTTTTGCAAGTCATTTATTGTCTTTAGGATTCTGTTTCTTCATGTGTAGGTCTGACTGACAATACTTTCTTCAGATGCCTATGGTGTGATAAATAAGACAGCACACGTTAAATCACTTCGTAAACTATATATTTCTCTATTATTATCATATAGTCAATATACAGTAGTCCCCCATTATCCGTGGTTTCACTTACTCGCAGTCAAACACAGTCTGAAAATACTAAATGGAAAATTCCAGAAATATACAATTCCTAAGTTTTAAATTGCACACCATTCTGAGGAGCATGATGAAATCCCGCGCTGTCCCACTCAGTCCCTCCCGAGACATGAGTCACGCCCTTGTCCACCACATTCATGGCTGCATATGCTCCCCACTCATTAGTCACTTAGCAAAGCTGTCTCAGTTATCAGATCAGTTTTCAGAGAGCGAGAAAGACCACATTAACATAACTTTTATTATAATTAATGATTATAATTTTCTACTTTATTAATAGTTATTGTTACTAATCTCTTACTGTGTCTAATTTATAAACCAAACTTTATTATAGGTATGTCTGTATAGGAAAAAAACATAGTATATACAGGCTTCAGTATTATCTGTGGTTTTAGGCATCCACTGGGGGTCTTCGAACACATCCCCCCTGACTAAGTGGGGATGACAAGATGAAGAGTCATATGATCTTATCCTTACATGTAATTAAAGAATATTTGATTCACTGGAGTGAAAATAAAGCAGAATTGAGAGAGACATTTATGGACTTGTCTAAACAAAGATAAATAGTTCTTAAGATGACAGTATACTGATCTCAGAATTATCAATTTTAGAGCAGTTGAGTTGAGTTACATAGTTCAAGGAGTTGCTTGAAGCTCCACTTGACTCTGAAATAGAGATTTTGGAGACAAGCCGAATGAAATGCTTGGTTTTCTAAAGAAGGAATGAAAACATTTGAATTTATGAATTCTGCAGAAAAGGACATTAATCTCTAGAAAAGCTTGAGAGAAAGTCCAAGAAGAAGGTATTTTAGGAGATGCCAGGATGGCTCAGCGAGTTGAGCACTCATCTTGTAGCCACAGGGTCCAAGGATTAAGCCCTGGCCCATGCGGACCCATATGCTGAACTGGGGTGTGGCCCCCAGTTTGGTTCTCACCAGGGCGTGTTTCCTATGTGGGAGGCCCCCGGCCTGGTTCCTGCCCTACACAGCCCTGTGTCCACCTGTGGAATGAAATTATGTAGAAAACTAATGACATGGAGCTATGGAGACTGCTCTGGGCCCTCCCCCTTCTCTCTGTCTGTCTTTCTCTGTCAAAAACAATAATATCAATCTTTTAAAAAGAAGGAGAAGAAGAAGGTATTCCTGGAAAGACCAGGGTGCTAGGTGTACTATGGAAGTGAGGATGTGGGAGAAAGAAAACTAACTTTTCCAACTGTTTAAAAAGTTAAAGGATATAAACTATTGTTTGGGAATAGTTAACATTTCTCGGATTGCATATTAAACTTCCTGCAAGGAAAACAACTCAACTTCTAAAGTCAGCCCTAAACCAGTGCCAAGAAAATACTGCTAAATTAGGGTTCTAGGAGAGATATGACTCAGTTAAGCATCATAGAGCTCTCATCCCATAAACTATCCATTTTTAGTCCTTGAGAACATGAGAGATTACAAATAAATTTACTGACTCTTTCCTTAAGGAAAGGAAATGCCTGAAATCATGATTCAGCTTTTAAAATTCAGTTTTAATGTGTAACTATTATAGCTATTGTGAAATACTGGATCCTCAAGTCATTTTGTAAAGCAATTTGTATTTTTTTTTTTTTGTCTTAGACCCAAACAAATGTTCTTAGAACTAAAGAAATTTTCCAAGTATTGATTCTAAATCTCTTTTGTCAAAATAAAAGTAATTAGAACATTTTTAATTACATTGTTTGTTTCATAAGCCCATAAACAAGCACACAAGGAAAGATATACATATTATGGGAAAAATACTGTGTAAATACTTCAAGTCCAATTCCAATTTATAACCATTACCCAAATAATTGGTCTAATATTAACAATATGTAGGTTTTAGGGAAGCCGAGATGGCTCAGCAGTTTAAGCGCTTGCTTTGCAACCCCAGGGAACTGAGGATCAAATCCTGGACCCAGCCCATGCAGACCCATATGCTGAAGTGGAGTGTGCTTCCCATGCAAAAGGCCCCCAGTTCGGTTCTCGCCCCCAGATTTGGTTCCTGTCTTGAGAGGCTGTGCCTCTCTTGTGGCAAGCCTCCAGCCCAGTTCCCACCCTGCGAGGCCCCGGCCCATCTGTGTAGAATGAAGCCATGTCAGGGGGCTGGGGGGAACTGATGAGGTACAACTGCAGAGACTGGTCTGGGCCCTTCCCCTTCTCTCTATCTTTCTCAGTCTCTGTCAAAACTAAAATAAATCTTAAAAAAAAAAAAAGAATATGTAAGTCTTAACTGGACTTTTAAGTATGTCACCAATACATTTGGAATATGAATTATTGCTTATTTCCAATAGTGTATAATTTTATTTTCAGTATCTCATAAATCTCTATTTTCATCTATTGAATATTTCTCTTTCTATATGGCTGAAATTGACCGTAGCTAAAGTTTGAACTTAGTCCACAGCATCTATGCACGTGTGTTTGATTTGTTGAAACCCAGCAGTATGGTGTTTCAAATATTTATTTATTTTACTTTGATGCTGTTGACCATGTGTGCATATGCAAAGTGAACTAGCTTTGTGAATGTCTATATACAGAGAAAAAGAAATATGTAAAGAGAATAAATAAATAATTTGAACCTTTCAAAAATATGTAGTGTTTCTGTTTTCAAAACTGTATGATAAGGAAATAGGGCTAAAACACCTTTTTTTTTTTTTCTATGAAGTAACATTAATCATACAATTTTTATTCAGCTTCTTTGCCTAAGGGTGAAGATTTTCCCCCAAATCTTGAGGAATCATAAAAATTGAGATGAAAAGTCAATTCATGAGACCATGGATTCCTTTGTTTCTTCCTGAATGTGACTTTTTACTTCAGAATGTTTTGTATCCCCAAAGTGCAACCATCTTCCATAAAATAAAAATACCTATTAAATGCTGTAGCTCAGGAGCACACCAAAGGATCATGGTTTTGACACTACCTCCATAGCTGCATCTATTTCCTTATTTTGTTTTCTGTTTTGTTTTGTTTTTTTATTTAAGTTTAAGTTTCCAAAGTTAAAACAAAGAAATTATTTTTCCTACCTCAACATTTTTTATGATAGGGAAGAAGTGATACTTCTCCTCTACATGAAGCCTTTCAATTTCTTCTTGTATGTATATTTTTTCCTTCAATGTACTTATCTCTACTTTCTCATTTTCCCTGCTAGAAGGAAAATAACCATCTCTTCTTTCCTATGATTATTCTTCTCTATTTTATGATGATGACTTCATACGTTTTAAAATTGTTTTTGACAGAGAGAGACACACATAGAGAGAAGGGGGAGGACCCAGGGCAATCTCCATGGCTATAGATGATTAGTTTTCTAAATAGTTTCACTCCACAGGTGGGCACAGGTCTGCTCCCATGTATACACACATTGTGCAGTTATCTCTAAGTGTACACAGGAGGTACAAGAAATAGAAATTAGGGCTAAATTTAGGCTTTTTCTAAGTTGGAGGAAAATTGCCACTGGCTACTCATGGTAGATGGTTTCCACTCTTTACCAAGGCCTTCTAACTTGAAGGGGCTGGGTCATTCTCAGTTGAGGGAATTATTAAACAGGAAGACTTCCAGCCCAATAAGACTGGTATGTGTAAAAGAGATGGGATTTGTATAACTATAACTGAGCCTCATCCTCACATGGTTACGCCAACACATGTTCTGAAATAAATACTGTGAACTTCAGATGCACCTTCCTATATAATTACCAAAAACATTCCTTAGGTAATCAAATAATTTTTGACTACCTGGTGTTAGAAAGTATCCTGAACTCAACTCTCCTCTATCATTGTCAATAACTTAGAATTAACTATTCATTTTAAGTTGAATTAGAAGTCACAGTTTTCATTCTAAACCTTCTCTCAATAGCCACCAAGAAGTGTTAGGTGCAGATTATTCCAACCATACAGCTTCAATGAAGAGATGGAGTTAAAAAGGGCTTGGAGTGGGTATGAGAAGTTATCTAGATGGTCACAAAAACAACCCTTGTGTTGTGGAAGAAAGACTGCAGAATACATGAAAAACTGGAACATCATACCTGATATAGACAAATCCCTCCTTTCATCACAGAGTCTGGCAGCTTTGGGCAAAATAAGTGTAAGGGAAAGGACCCAGAGTGGAGAGTAGTAGACAGGGAAAGAGGGTGCAGAACCTAGGTGCACAGATGGTACAAAAATCTGATCGCTAACAGCCTAATAACAACTCACAAAAATGATATAGCTGAATTAGGAAAAACCATCACCTTACCTTGATTCTATTAGGTCAAAGCTATTAGGTTTAAACCAGATGAAATTATTGCTGTTTGACTGTTTTTTTCTTTTCCCTTTTTTTTTTTAAGATTTATTTTTATTGTTTGAGAGAAGGTGTGAAAGAGAAAGAGAGAGAAGGGGAAGGGCCCAAAGCAGTCTCCATAGTTGTACATCATTACTTGTGACATGGTTTTGATAAGGAATTACAGTGTTGGGGGTTCATGTTCTCACACACTCGAAGAATGAGGATTTGGATACAGAAAGGGAGGGTGAGCAGGAAAGTTTATCAAGAGCAAAAGCAGAGAAAGTACTCTTCCAAGTGGTGGAAGTGGGCCTCAAGCAAGAAGAGGTGCTGACAAAAATTCGAGTTCGTATTGTTAGGACCTAATAGTCTAAGTCACACTGAGTGACTGCTCTGAGGAGACTCTGCCCCCACCTAGCCTGGTGACACTGGTCTGATCGAGAGTTTGCGTCTAGAGATCAGAGTGTTTTACTTGACCTTCCCTTGGTCTTCCGCTAAAGGACCTTGGGGTCATCCTGGGGGGGAAGGGAATGTGTTGGAGAGGAGGCTATATAAATGAGGCAACGGCATTCCGATCAGAAGTACTATTTTGTCTGCTTCCTATGGTAGGAGTTTGTGTAAAATCAGATCCGTAGAAGAGGGAGGGGTTCTTATGCTTTGTTTAAATAAATAGTTCAAAACCTATATAGCATGAAATTTGTTTATTAAAAGGACCTAAATATAAATCTTGACATTCTGGAATATTGAAGCTTTAAAACTATAAATCCAAGGGAAGCCAGGATGGCTCAGTGGGTTAAGCGCTCACTTTGCAGCCCTGGGGACCGATGATCAAATCCCGGCCCCGGCCCGTGCGGACCCATATGCTGAACTGGGGAGTGCCCCCAGTTCAGTTCTCACTGGGGTGAGACCCCAGCCCAGTTTCTGCCCTGTGCAGCCCCACGCTCACCTGTGGAATGAAACTCACTCTCTCTCTCACTCTCTCTCTCTCTCTCTCTCTCTTTCTTTCTGTCAAAAACAATACAAATAAATCTTTTTTAAAAAAACTAAATCCTAGAGCACCGTGAACAGGTGTGTTGATTATATCATGTCATGAAAAGCAGAAAAGAGTTTTCTTTTTTTTTTAATTTTTTTTAATATATATATATTTTTAATATTTATTTATTTACTTATTTATTTTGACAGAGAGAGAGAGAGAGAGAGAGGTACAGAGACAGAGAGAGAACTGAACCGGGGGAGCTCCCAGTTCAGCATATGGTTCCACACGGGCCGGGGCCGGGATTTGATCCTCGGTCCCCGGCGCTACAAAGTGAGCGCCTAACCCACTGAGCCATCCCGGCTTCCCCCTGAGTTTTCATTATTGATGATAGTAATCTCCCTCCATTTGGGTTAATGTTATATTCAAAAAATATATATTCGAAACAGCACTGTGAGACTTCAGAGAATGAAAAGCATTTATTTTTCAGCACATAATTAAAAGTGAACCTTGGTGAATCGTATATGCAGAGAGAAAGATCATCTTTTGAGCCTTTAAATATTGGGACAAAGGGTCAAGAAGAATAGTGTTCAAACCACACGTCACAAAAGAACTATCAGCATGTGCACCACACCATGTGAGTGAAGCTGCTGCTGGCTTTGTGGTTCATGGTCCTGCTTGGAGTGTTTACAAAAGGCTGGGCAGTTACTTTTCTTGAATTTGAGCTGCATCTTCTTATTCAATTTGTTCAATACTTTTTTTTACTATAAATAACTAATCAGTTTGGTCCAGAGAACAGTTGAGGTAATTGAGCAATATGTCCATTTATTTATTGAAATTTTCTCCACATTGTGGAGATACATTCATTAATCAGTTCAGACAGAAGATGAAGCTGTTTGCACTTGAGTGGATATGAACCTAATCATAAGCCCCACTATTTCAATACAAACTTAGGCATATAGGACTCTTGGAAGTTTAAAAATAAGTATCTTTTTAATAAATATTTTTAGTATGATACCATATTTAATTTTAAATTTCAAATAACTGAGCTTATCTTCTGAGATGTTATTTAGTTGGCTTAGAAATTTAGAAAGAAGAAATGAGAGTTACAGTTTAGGGGCCTTTTATCACAGAAGAAATGGGGTATTTTAATCTTCTTAAGTAGGTATCGAGGGGATCCGTTTTACCCTATACTTCTATGAGAAAGAAAAACAATCTACATGAAAGAGATTGTGCTAGAAAATAGAAGTACCTCTTGACTGAACAAAGGTCTTGTGATTTTAAGATCAAGTGAGCAAAACCACCTACTTACTGGCTAGCAAAAAAACAAGAATATAATTTCATTAAACTACTGCTTACATAAAATTTAAGACCCATCTGCACAGAAATTCAAATGAAGGGCTCTTTTTTTCCAAAGGTCAACTTAAGACCCTTTGCATAATGATCATCCTTACTTTACTATACATCATACCTCATTTTTTACAAAATTAAATTGGTAAGCCTAATTCAAATCTCTTTTGATTTAATGTTGAGATTAGTGGTAAAATGAACAGCTAACGTCTAGGTCTTTTGTTATGAAGGGTTTTCTTTTGATGCCTACTAGAAGGGGTGGCTTAGCTGTCTAAGTATCAGCTTTAAAATATCTAGACTCCTAGCCAGGAGCCACAGGTTGGATTCTCAGGAGGGGTGGGGAACCCCTTCATTATTCTGAAATAAATGGAGTGGCCGACCACTTCCTCCACAAGTGTCTTTCTACAGAGTCTTAAAAACCAAAATATTTTGTGGACATTAAAAACCCAATAACGTTTTTCCTTTTACTTAGAGAAATACTGGTTTGCTGTTATCATCTAAAAACTCCAAGAATATGTTTTTTTCCTTTTCATATCCTTTGCACTTTCTCAGAATGCTGAGCTATTTACAGACAATATTACTTGTTTAAAGATTATACTTTGAATTTAGCTGAGCTAGTGCAATAGAAGGATTAACCTGCATAGAACTAGCCGCTGAAGTCCCTCAGAGGGCCCTTCTTAATCTACGTTGGATTGACAGGGTCTTTTAGTTCTCCTCAGAGTTTTATTTTAACATTATATTAATCTAAAACATTTCCAAACTCCTTTGTTGTTTATGGTGTTGTTTGTTCTGGGAAGAAGCTCTCTTTCACCCACTATAATCTGGAAATTTAAATGCAACAGTGGCATGAGATTTTCATTACAAGCTTTAGAAAGATCTGTCTCCTAACACAAGGAACTCAAAATCTCAGTGCACTGAGTGGTCAGCAGGCCCAATCGACAAAGTGCCCAAACTGTATAAATTCAGCATGTGCACAGACTAATTAAAGACAAAAATCTTCCGAATTGCTCTATGTTCAACAGAAGAATCGTTATGAAATGCACGCCTTTACAAGTGATGTCCTCAGACCCTACACAGTTGATAAGGAAGGAATAACACAGAGGGTGGGTGGTAGCAGCCAGACCTTGCAGATCTCCAGGGATTCACTTTTCATCACCAGCCCCAAGAATCTGTGCTCTGCACTGTGGAGGAAGTCGGGGCTTCCCGGGGCTGTGGTGACGGTGAAGAATCGGGAAGATCCCAATAAAGACGGAGATCTAGAGGTGGAAATCAGGGCCATGACACCTCTCTTCCTGGACTGGATCAGATTTGACTTTTTTTTTAAGATTAAGGGCCTGTTCCCTCAGATTATTACTCAGGAAATTAAGAGAATTAGAATTGGGTTTAAAAAATGAGCTCAGGGAAGTTACTTAAGTTCCCTGTGACTTTGTTTCCCTGTGATCAAATAGAAATATTAAGGCCTGGGTCCTTCCAGTCACAAAGGCAAGGGTTAAAAACAAAGGATTTAAAGCTTTTATATGGGAAATGCATGTGCAAAATAATATTAATTAAGGCACAGGAAAATATACTGCTGACCCCAGTACAGATGAATGTGTATAGTTAATATTATCTGGTACTTATAAAAATATAGTGATCAACCATGTTTTTAATGGGAAGAGCCCTAAGGGCCAACTGATTTCTAGGTATCATCATTTTGTTCTAAGCCAGGAGATGCCTCCAGGAAGATAAGAGACTCACAGTTTGGTGTCCCAAAGATTTCCTTCAGCAGCTTGTTTCCTTTCCCTTTTTATGAATGGCAGTAGTACTATGCTTCCGTCTGCATTTTCTACCAAAACCATTCATAAAAATCAAAACAAAACAAAATAACAACAACAGAACTTTCTCAGCACAGTCTGGAGCCACTGGGTGCCAGAGGCTGGGAAAACATCCTGGCAGCCAGACCCCAACCAGCATTGAAAGTATTCAAGGGTCTGTTTGTTTGGTGGTCTGAAAAGTATGAAGTTCTGTGTGGAAGCGAGGGCAGCTGGTAGAAGTTCTGTGACATGGACTAGGCCGGGAGCCAGGGCTGGCAGAGTTTCAGACATTGTCTTTCCCCTCATTGAAGTGTCAGGACCTAATTCATGGAAAATTGGGTGAGCTGGCTGTGCTTTCAGAGGATTTCATTGAGCCCCACAGTGTGCAGTAGTCATATGACTGCAGGACCCTCAGCCAAAAAAGGAGGGGCGCTTCTGAGCACTGGGAACAGTCAGCCTGCAAGAATGTGTGCGGATTTGAACCGGTTTGGGAGTAAATGTGTACAGGTATAATCAGAGGAGGAAAGAGAAGGGAGAAAAGTGGTCTATTCTTACAAATAACTCTTTGAAAATTAACACTACTTTCTTACACACTTTTGAATCCTAAAAGGCAAGAAGTCCTAATCGTCCTTGGTTCAATTCCACCTGGAAAAAACATCATCTCAAAACCTGGGCTTTCATGTTGTCATCTCCACTGTGATTTAAAGTCAAAGTGAAGAACTTTTCTTCACTGAACAGAAGTTTTTTTTGCCATTTCTTAAATTTTTATTTTGTTCATCTGAAAAGAAAAAGAAAAGCTCTGATGAGTTGTATATGTATTTAATAAAGTATCAATAAGACATCACACCATCACAAAAATTCTGAGACTCAGGAAAATGAATAGGCCCTCTACCCCTTCACGATATAGTGAACTTATTCTAACTTCTGTTATTTGAGAGAATTGTAGCAATTTTTTTTATTTGAACCATACAAGTATGTCACTGTCTATCTACATCAAAGAGCTCAGTTGTATTCATAAATTTCAGTGATGTGTAGGTAATAAGTCAGGCTTCTCCAGACATGACAATGAGTACTGGAAGTAATCCATCAAAAAGCTGAGGCTTTCAACCCATCTTGTACAATACAAGGAATAACTTAAATGTTTTACTTTTCTATTAATGTTATTCTAATACTCTCATGTTTGGAAAATTCATTTAGTCTGGGTAGAAAATTTTTCTCAGATGCTTCACTGAAATGTGGACAGTTTTGCTCTGCAGATACAACTCAATACAGAAATAAATATAAACATAACAATGAAATACAAATAGATATTGTTATAGATGGTATCTTCAAATGATGCCATCAAGAAAGTGAACAAAACCACCAACAGAAGGGAAGAAAATATTTGCTAATATATCATATTATGATAAAAGACTTATACCCAGAACATATAAAGAACTCTTACAACTCAGCAATGAAAACAGAAATGTAAAAATGGGCAAAAGATATGAATAGATATTTCTTTAAAGACGATATACAAGTGGCCAACAAGCACATGAAAAGATGCTCAACATTAGTAGTTGTTAGGCAATGCAAGTCAGAACCACAATGACATTTAACTTCATACCAGGATGTCTGTAATTAAAAAGGAAGAGAATAACAAGTTTTTGCACATATGTGGAGAAATTGAAACCCTCAAATATTGCTGGTGGGAATGTAAAATGGTGCAACTGCTTTGGAAAGCGGTCTGGCAGCTCCTGAAAACAAGGCTACCTGTATGATCCAGAAGTTCCACTCCTAACTATATATATTTAAGGGAAATGAAAACATATTGATGTTAAAACTTACGTAAGTGTGTGTGTGTGTGTGCTTATATATATATGAATGTTCGTAGTGGCATTATTCATGATAGCCAAAAAGTGGAAACAACCCAAATACTCATCAACTGATCAATGAATAAACAAAATGTATTGGCATACAATGGAATATTATTTGGCAATAAAAAGGACTACTGATACATGCTGCAATATGGATGGTCCTTGAAAACATTTTGCTAAGTGAAAGACACCAGAACAGAAAAGATTATATATTGTTTGATTCAATTTACATGAAATGTCCAGAATGGGCAGACTTACAGAGACAGAAAGTAAAACAGTGGTTGGTTAAGGATGGGAGGGTAGCTATGGAGGCAGAAAGGAATGAGGAGTGGCTACTAATGGGTATGAGGTTTCTTTTAAGACAAGGTGAAATGTTCTAAAATTAGATTGTGTTGATGGTTGTACAAGCCTCTAAATATACTAAAATACTTTTAATTCTGCCCTTTATATGAATGACTTTCATGGTATGTAAATTATATCTCAATAAAGCTCCTAAAAAATATTAACAAATTAGACTTTTTCCCTCCTCAATCAATTAGCAAGTTAATTTTGATGTAGCTAGTATGCATGCCAGACTTTAATTGGGGATGTTTGAATTGAGATAACATGCATCTTATTTCCTTAATATGGAGATCATGAATAAGTACCCTTTAACTTTAGATAAACCATTTGAACCTTGAAATTTTTATCTTTATTTGCAGAAAGTACCTATGTTTAAAACACATCTACTTAATTTTTTTTATTATGTATGTTTTCTATTAAACTGTAACAGTTTTTTTTATTTTTCTTCCTTAGCCACAACAAGTCGTTCAGAAGAAGCCTGCTCAGGTAAGAGATGGTCATGATGATTTTTTTCCCCTCCAAATTAACATAAAAAGTAAAGTAAAAGCACATGTCCCCAAATTAAACCTTTAATTAGTATTTTTCTAGTTTTAATTACATCAGCATTGCTGTATGCTTGACAATTTGTTGTATCCTTCAGAAAAAGTCAGAAATACATAGTCTGAGATTGTCGTTAAAAACCTTAAATGTCAAGGCCGTTGCTTAAGTGCACAAAGCAAATATAAAAGTTAAAAAACATATATATTTCAGTGCCTTGTATTATATATAAAAACGTACATTTAATGTTATCATGTGTTTTACCAATTTTTAAACATCAATTTTGTTCTTCCCTCCTAACTATCCATATTTCATTGGCTTGATATAGGATTTATTAGCTGCACGTTTCGTGATTCATGACTGAAAACAAATCTATTCATTGAATTATTTCATAACATTTAATGATCCCAAATGCCCCAAGAGAAGGCTGGGAAACCGGGATATTAAGTTGTGTGGTTTTACAGATTGATGAACTCTCAAGTCTTCCTTCAATAACTGAGTCATAGTCTCTGAAGTCTTTGGTACATCAATATTAGGAACCAGCTTTCCTTTGCTTGTCTCATCTGACTAGAATTCCTTGTCCTAACTGTAATCCATACATGAAAACATGAAGAATTATATTTATTGAGAAAGTACTCATATATCTTAAAAGAAAAAAAACTGAAGGATAAATTAATATGATTACCAAGTATGTGAGCAAGTATAACAATGTCCTGCTGCTCTCATCTTTTGGGTTTAAATAGAAGGTCGGGAGATCTAAGTGTATCATGCAGAACCTGCTGAAGTAAGTTACTAAGCAATGTCATAAGTTTTTTGTAGATCTCTTTCATATAATTTAAGATATGGG
The DNA here is from genome assembly GCA_004027555.1 of Craseonycteris thonglongyai. Lineage (NCBI taxonomy): Eukaryota > Metazoa > Chordata > Mammalia > Chiroptera > Craseonycteridae > Craseonycteris > Craseonycteris thonglongyai. The sequence goes on from PVKE010013036.1 coordinate 16,597, forward strand.
CTCTTTTCTCTAGCAATCTCTAAAAATGTACCTTGCACCCTGTTTTCTTGGGACAATGTTACCTTGCCTGGGAAAGACCACCCACACAATCTTATGTGTTTACTTTTTCTTTCAAATGCTGCTTGGAAGAGAATTGAAGCTTCTAAACACATGTAAGCATACAGGAAAAATATGTATGAATAATTATGCATGTAGAATAAGAGCAGAATTACCATGAAAAATGTGGTTGCTCCCGTACCTAAAAGCTGAAAGTAGTAGAAGACACTAAAAATAAATTCATAGTGTTTGAGTGTTTGTGAGCAATATTAAACAAAATGAAATATAAACAAAAACTTGACATTTTAAGTAGGATATTCCAAATATATTTAGCATCTCACCCTTCATTAGTAAGAAAATCAAGAGAAAGTAAATTTATAATTCTGTGCATTGGAGTCAAAAGATACTACAATGTTTACTGTGAATGACAGATTAATAATAACCTTATGTGGTCTGTTAACAACACTGAGTGTCTCTATTCTTGGTGTTGTAGAGAAGCTGAGGCAAACAAAAAACCACAACAGGCACTGCATTGAGTAATGTGCAATCCAGTTCAGCGGTTCTTAACCTTGGCTGCATATTAGAGTCACCTAGCAATTACACATACACACCTCCACACAGAGTATTTTCTCCTTATTCGAGGGGGATACATTCCAAAACCCCCAGACAATGCTTGAAACAGCAGATAGTGATGAACCCTGCATAGTAATGAATCCTATGTGTATTATGCTTTTTTCTATACATGCATACCTATGATAAAGTTTAATTTATAAATAAGGTACAATAAGAGATTAACAATGACTAATAATAAAATAGAACAGTTATTACAATATATTGTAATAAAAGTGATGTGAATGTGTCTCTGTCTCTCTCAATCTCTGATAACCAACCTGATAACTGAGATGACTACTAAGAGACTAATGGGTGGGCAGCATATATAGCATGGACAGTCTGGACAAGGAAACGATTCACATTCTGAATGGGATAGAATGGAGCAGCATGAGATTTCATCGCACTGCTCAGAACAGCACTCAGTTTAAAACTTAGTAATTGCTTGTATCTGAAGTTTTTCATTTCATGTTTTTTAAACAGCAGAAAGTGATACCGTGGATAAGAGGGAACTACTGTTTGTGTGTGTGTGTGTGTGTGTGTGTGTGTGTGTATCACCACATATATTTATGATTATTATATATCACTATATCTATGCCATACATATATATAATCTCCCATGTGTGCTGGAGCCAGCTCTTGTGAGCCCATATCTCTTCCATATTGTACATTCAGGGGTGTCAAGTAGGTATGCTTTAAGTCCATTACGTTAGGAATATGTATACCATGGAAATTGACAAATACTACAAATCAGGACTTTGTTTTTTTCTAGAGAGCAAGTTGTTAAACATTCAGTGACCCCACTGTTCAGTGATTCCGATCATTTGGTCTGGAAACTCAAATATCAGTATTTTTTATGAACTCCCCAAGTGATTCTAATGTGCAGCTGGGGATGAAGACACTCAGTGGACGGACATGCAAAGAGGTTTGAATGTTTGAAGCAAATGACCACAGAATGTCAGTGTTTATGAGACACGTAGGGAACACAGATGAGTGAGTAAGATGCTATCAGGGGATTATTAAGGGGAGGACTCCTGAAAGAGTTTTGATTTTGTTGTTGTTCAGTTGCAAAAGGGAAAATGGAGGTATACTTTAGGAGAAAGAACAGAAGCTGTTATAGATGCAATGAATGGCATGTTCAAAAGTAGAAAGACAAAAACAAGTAAATCATAGGTGGAGATTATCATTGTGGCTGAAATTGATTGCAAATTAGGCAGTAATACACCAAGAAATAATATAAGTAAAGACATAAATTTTTCCTAAAAGAATGAGGAATGTCAAAGAAGCTACAGATGAATTGAGCTGGTCTTCACTGATGAATCTGGCTTTCTCATAGACCCTGTACCAGATTTGCCCTTGAAGGAGAATTCCGACTCAGAAATAGAGAAAAGAGCGTGAGCTCATTGGGCTTCCTAATCTGCAATGTCTAAGGACACAGTGATGAATTATATAAACACGGGGACTACATGGAAGTTCTTGGAGGATCATGGGAATTTTATACTACATTCAAAAGATGCTCTTACTTTTTCAACTGTTTCTTTCAAAATACCCTCTCAGGTGGCTTTTCCATGTGGCAGTCAGGATTAACTCAGGCTCATGTCCTTTCTTCATCGAAGTCCTTTCAGGGGCTACACTTAGGTCCTGTTTTTTAGGTGGTAAAGATCTTAGCACAATTAAATATTTTACCTCTAAAGAAAAGAGCTCAGTGAAGACCTGGGTTTTGCTTTCTATCCGCATCACTGGGTGGATTTATCTCTCTGTGTCTTATTTATCCACCTATGAAATGGGATAACAGTGCCTCTTCCCTCATTTCCCAAAACATTGAGAGATAATAATTATATAAACCCAAAAGAGTATTGTTATGTTCTGACTTACTTTTACATGCTAGATGTTTTTGTTTCCAGAGTTGTATATGCTAGAAAATTCTAAAATTCTAATTGGTTTTAAACTACTATCCTTTTTTAATGATTGTTTTTAAAATAAGGATGTTTTTTAACTAAGGGGAAAATGTTATAGGAATTGTTGTATCCTGTCATTTGGACTAGAGCAGTCAGAATCACTTCCCCTGTATGCATATCAAATGTATGTAGAATTACACTGGCTCTATTGCAAAGTCTCCTAAGTCCAACAAATTCAGAAACCTCAGAGCCTCCAGAATGCCACTTATTGTAACTGGGATACAAAGTGACAAAATTCACTCTGAGGAGACGAACTCAGGATTGTGATACATCTCAAAATGTAGGTATGCATTTGTGTTTGTGTACATAAGTATGTGTGTCTAGGGAGGAATAAAAACTTTAGAGGAGCCCTACTCTGAGAGTTTGTGTTGGGAAAATCGACCAGGTGCCATCAGCTGCAAACCTCAAGTGTGTCGCATAATCCTAATGGGAAAGTTACAGTCTCCTATAAATCTAAAGGGGAAAATCTGCAGTATTCACACTAACTTTTTTTTTTATTCCAAAACCAGTAAAAACAAAGCTTAGTAGAAATGCTACTATATTTTTATTTAAAGTGATAAAGTAAGCAATAAATAAAAATTAGCTGATTTTCAAGTTTTATTTTTAACAATTTGAAGCGGTTGAATTCTCAGCCACATGGATTACTTTCTTAACTTTAGTAGGAAATAGTGATAGGTTTTGGTGTGTCATTGTTTTAATAAAAGAAATAGCATAAACGTATCAGGTTACTATTATTGATAGAGGGAGCTTTGTTTCTCCAATTTTATTTGGATAAAATAAATCTCACTCTAGTTCAGATTTCTAACAAGATTTTGCTGGTTTATCAGGTACCTTATTGTTGCTTGATTTCTCTTTTTCAAGGTTTTAACCTGAAATTAGATACATTAGGGACCTTATGTATAATTCAGACTTTTTATTTCTCATTGGACTCCTATGCAAAGAGTAAAAGAAGGTTTTAAAAATGTCAACAGTCCTCCTTCCTTTCTACCCAATTCCCTCATTGTTGTACACTCTGGCGAGCTAACACTTCTAGCAATTAAGACAGGTATAAACCTGCTCCTTTTCAATTCACCAGTGAGAGAACTGGAAAAGTTTTCAGTTTCTAGAAGACTGGAAACAAAGTTATCTGTTTTAAAGTAGAGTTTTTACCTTCAAGTAACATCTCCTGAGGGTGGAGTGTGCTCCGTCGAAGACATCTCAGTAAGCCTTGGTTATCATAAGGTTCCCCTGCCCACCCCCCTTAAAAAAAAAAAAAAGCTGAATGTTTTTACAGAGACTTCACGGGCAGTTTTAAGGATGTTTATATTTCAGACAACCTAAACATTGTTTGGCTCAAAATGAGAGATTTCATTTTGGGACAAGCCAGTTGATGAATTGCAGTCAACATCTTGTTCTCAAAGAAGGCATTTTTACTGGGGTCTTTTGGTCTAGACAGACAAAGGAGGGAGTTCGAGGATGGAGAAAGAGGGGAGAGCATTCTCACTCTAACACTCATCGTTTACGTCGCACCTTGACCGATGCAGTAAATAGTTCCGAGTAAATCAGACCTGCAAATAGTTCTAGTCACTCAGAGAGCATAGTGATTTATACTGCCTAAGTCATAAAGAGTACTGATTTATTTATTTTTTTACTTACGCTCTTTCAAGCTGGTAAAATCTTTTGTGGGCCAATAAGTGTTTGGTACCCACTAGTAAAACGAAGAATTATATCGAAGTCCACCCTGAGAGACACTGTTTTGATGTATGGGAAATACTTTCTGATTTCACCCCTGACCTCTGACATTGCAAAGATCAAGGGAAGAGGAGAAAGAAAAGTAGAAACTAATGTTTAACCCTTAAAATAAAGTAGCTCAATGTTATAACAGCACAGGGGCAGGGCAGAAGAAGCATATCAAAATGATTATTAACTATAAATATATGAAGTAATTAGCTTAGCTAAGAGTTGAAACAGAGGAATATTGGCAAGATGAATCCAGCTGTTTCTTGGCAGGGAATAGCTTATAGACATGACGTAAACTTCTAACAGACGTGAAAGAACATCACCCAATTTGGGTCAATATATGAAACTCCAGAAGAAAAAATTTAGTGTTTATGGACTTGACAGATTTCCTATAGAAGCTTTATTTATTTATTTATTTTTTAGTTTTATTTTATTGTTTTTGACAGAGACAGACAGAGAGAATGGGGTGAGCCCATAGCAGTCTCCATAGTTGTGCATCATTAGTTTTCAACATGGTTTTGTTCCACACTGGTTGGCAGGGGCCACACAGGGTGGGAGGTGGGCCAGAAGCCTCCTGCATATGAGGCATGCCCCAGTTCAGCATATGGGTCCACACGGGCCGGGACCAGGACTCAATCCTCAGACCCCGGGGCTGTAAAGCTAGTCCTTAACCTGCTGAGCCATCTCAGCTTACCCACTATAGGAAGGAGCTTTTTAAAAGTATGATTATTTTTAACAGTGTGGTAAAGCCTGTGGATTAGGTGGAAAATAAAACGGCAATGTCTGCCTGCTTTTCCTCTGCATTCTGATGTGAACTGGATAAAAACCAATTATTAAATATATAAATGTTTTTATTATTATGCAAACTTGCTGACCCAAATTAAGAAGAATAATAGTAGCTAGCTTTAAAACCTAGTCTTTCCAAGAAACTTCCTTTTTTTCTTTCAGATTTATTTTATTGTTTGAGAGAACGTGAGAGAGAAAGAGGGGAGGGGAGGGCCCAGAGCAGTCTCCATAGTTGCACATCATTAATTGTGACATAGTTTCATTCCACACAGGTGGATGTGGGGCCATGTGGGGTGGGAACCCAACTGGAGGCCTCCTGCATGGAAGGCAAGAACCTTCGCCATCCTGGTGGTTACCAGTTGCACCCCAGTTCAGCACATGGGTTTGCATAGGCCGGGGGTGGGATTTAATCCCCAGACTTCGTGGTTGCAAGGCAAGTGCTCAACCTGCTGAGCTAGCCCAGCATCCCCTCCAAGAAAATTCTTAATGTTTGAGTTCAAATATGCTGCTTTGTCCAAGATACTTCTTTTATATTCAGGAAAAATTTGCTGGATACTTAAGATGTTCATTGAATAATTATTTGTTGAACTGCTATTATTATTCATACTTATTCGAAAGTCCTGTCTCTTGGGAAAACCAGGATGGCTCAGTGGGTTAAGCGCTCACTTTGTAGCCCCGGGGACCGAGGATCGAATCCCGACCCCGGCCCGTGCGGAACCATGTGCTGAACTGGGAGCTCCCCCAGCTCAGTTCTCTCTCTGTCTCTGTCCCTGTATCTCTCTCTTTCTCTGTCAAAAATAAATAAATAAATAAATAAATAAATTTAAAAAGTCCTGTCTCAGGGTAATGAAAAACAATTGTGCAATAATGATTAAAATCCAGAAATGGGGGAAGCCGGGATGGCTCAGTGAGTTAAGTGCTCACTTTGCAGCGCAGGGGACCAAGGGTCGAATCCCGGCCCCGGCCCGTGTGGAACCATATGCTGAACTGGGAGCTCCCCCAGTTCAGTTCTCTCTCTATCTTTGTCTCTGTCTCTGTCTCTGTCTCTGTCTCTGTCTCTCTCTCTCTCTCTCTCTCTCTCTCTCTGTCAAATAAATAAATAAATAAATAAAACTTAAAAAAAAAAATCCAGAAATGTTCTATTCGCTGGCAACAAATAGAGGTTATACAATGTTTTATATACATAGAAAATAAAGAGAAAATGTTTCTCCTATTATATTTGTCAATAAACACATCTGAAATGTAACCATTAAGCAGTGTCTAGCCTAACCATTTTTTATGAATAAACTATTTTGCACAGAAATAAGAAGATTCTTTAACAGTTTAGGAAATGTTGACATAGATTTCCTTCTTCTCAGTACTGCTTTCATGCAAAAATCCTTTTGCTACATCTTTAGTTACTTTTTAAATATGAGCTTGTTCAATAAGCATTAACACTGACACAGAATATTCATCAAGCTCATGAGCCTCAGAAATTATGACTCATAGGATCCTGAAGTGTATAGTTAGTTTAGACATAAAATGATTTCTCTATCTGAATTTAGTGATGGAACCCTGATCGAGGGCGAATGAGACAAACAGGAGCACAGTTTAGAAACCTAAAGATGTCTTATTTTCTTTCGGAGGCATCATTAATCTTTTTTTTAATTCTCAACAATCATTAAATCACAGTTAAGGAAATAAACAGAATTAATAATGTGTAGTTAATACTCACAGTTCCACACCATAGTTTTATAGGATTTTTACTTTTTGTTTTTTTCAGCATTTCCTTGTGGTCGTCACGTTTTCCCACACCCTGCTGGGCGGGATGGGTATTAGCACTATGGCTCTCCCAGAGTGGGGAGAAGGCACAAATCAGACAGTCCATTGACACCTGTGGTCAGTGCCATCTAGGGTCAGCCTGCTCACTTTCAACGTCTCCCAATGGGAACTCGAAACTGACTTTATTAATTTCATGATAACATGTGCATGGCAGTCCTAATGCTTTCATATTTTTTTATACATATAGCTCAAATAAAGAAAAGGTCAAGAACAAATGCCAAAACCATCGCAACTTCTTAAGTCTCCTTTTGAAACACATTTCTCATCTAGCATTTCCACCAGAATCCCTTGCATTGGCCAGATTTTATGGTTTATAGATGTTCCATTTAACATTTTTTAAAAATCTGATATAAACTTTTTCTAGTTGGAGGAAATAATTACTTTCCATTAAGTTAAAATATCTGACAGAGAAATAGAAAAACTCAGCTTTGGGGCCATGTAGGTCGCTTAGCTGCAGATGGACCCACAGAGGGTTTCTCATCATGGCCGCTGAGGAGGACAGCCGTGATTGCTGGTCTGACCGGACTGGCAGGAGATAGTCACAAGCATGACAGACATTTAAGTGTGGCACTCCAAGTCCTTAAAGAATTACATGTACTAAGATGACAAAAAGAGTATGTCATGAAACCATAACTAGTCTTTCTAGAGTGCCAGTTAAGTTTATTGTCAAGAAAACTAAAATTACAAATGTATTTCTAGCGTGCAGCGTTTTATAATAAACGAGTTGCAGAATTCTTTGCAACCAAGGGGGGAAAAATAAGGATTTATTTAAAGCCAATATAGACTTTTGTGATTTTACACTCCTTGCTATGCACAAAGAGGGGCGTCATGGTGACACAACTTGAGATTGCAAGGACAGTATTTACATTTTTCAATTTTATTTAAAATTAACCCAGGGGGTCCCCAACCCTGGGCCATGGATCAGTAGGGGCATTAGATTTTCAGAGGAGTGTGAATCCTTTTGTGAACTGCTCATGGGAGGGATCTAGGTTGCAGGCTCCTTATGAGAATCTAAGGCCTGATGATCTGAGGTGGAGCTGAGGCGGTGATGCTAGCGCTGGGGAGCGGCTGCAAATACAGATGAACGTTAACAGAGAGGTTGGACTGCACAGAGACCATCATATATCAGTTGTTTGCAGACTCACATCAAAACCCTATCAGTGAGTGGCAAGTGACAATTAAGCTGCATCTGGTGGCAGGCTTTAGAATGGCAAGTGGGTTGGTGTGCTTCCGTTGTACAGCTGCATCTGGTGGCAGGCTTTACGTCAGAATCTCACACTTATCTTAGTCTGCCCATGGCCCCTGCCCTGTGCACCTGTCTCAGAGGGGACCGTCTAGGGGCAGGAAAACAGGCTCAGGGCTCCCGCTGATTCTGCATTCTAGTGAGTTCTTTAATTATTTCATCATATATGACAATGTACTAATCATAATAGAAATAAAGTGCACAATAAATGTAATGAATTTGAGTCATCCCAAACCTGCCCCCTGCCCCAGGGGACTGCGTAGAAATTGTCTCCTACAAAACCAGTCCCTGGTGTCAAAAAAGTTGGGGACTATTGAATTAACAGGCCTCCCTCCCACTGCAGACCTGCTCTTTGGTCTGCATCTGAAAATTAAACCCAGAGCTTCAGCTCTTGCATTAAATACTACCCTTTCCTTCAGCACACACCCTTACATATGTCTGTATGGTACAATCTATGCTTCAACTCTTAAGACATTTCAAACTTCCACCAAGCATTAGCGGGTAGGGTTGTACACCAGGCTGTCTTCTTCCTCCTTTTAAATCAATTAGGGAAGTATAACCAAAGGTATATGCCACATACATTCTGTTGAACCAGATGAAAAGAATGGAGATCTGTGCAAACAATATTTCTAGGTTATAGTGTGGTTGTTCCAAACTTAGCCAAAGCAGTGAACAAGTTTTATTTAAGTTCTTTTTTTTCCCATTCACAAACGATAAGCTAATGCAAAATGAATATAAATTTCCAGTAGTCGTAATAAAAATATAGTTCTCCAGATCTGCCCCCTTTCCTTCCCCTCTCATAGTTTCCTGCCCCCCAAAATGTGCGTGTTTCGCCTGGTATGGTGCAGCCTTGCTTATCTGTGTAAAGTAACTGTGTAATGGCTGGGAGCTGGTCAGTGTTTAGAGGCCCTCATGCCTTGTGCTCATAAAAATGTCAATGCGCACTTCCATTTTGAAAAGTCCTTTTATCCTTTATTCCAGAAACCCCATTCCAAGAGTAAGCCTTCTTGACTAGACTGCTGCTCTTTGGCCTTCCCACCTGCTGACAGTGCCCTAATGAAATGTGTAAATTCTTGGCTACAGTATTTCAATCTCCTTATCAGCTCAGAGCCGCTCTTGGGGAGCTACCCAAGCTCAGTGGTCCTTTGGCCATATGTGGCAAACACGAGGCAATTAAATAAATATCCCAAGGTGCAATCTATTGTGTACAATAAGTGACGGTGTCCTCTACGTTACTGAAGAGGATTGAATCTCAGGGGTCCTTAGCCACTACTCTGCTATGGAAATAAGGTTCCTTGGGCACGTCACAGCCTTATTCTCCATGTCACCAGTTGCTGTCCACTCTTTGCTTCATGGAAGAGCCCCCTGTGAGATCTGGCTGGCCAGGACATACAGGGCAGCTGAGAGTAGGTTTTCAACTTTGCCCTCACACCTGACAAGGAGGATTTTTCTTCTTATACAAACACTACTGTCACAGCAACCACACATGCAACAAAAGGCCAAGTCCCTAGAAAGGTAAGAACTGAGGTTTGCAAAGGTGAGAAATGCCATGCACCTCCCCAGTGTCATCCGCTTAGCAGCCAAGCTGTCCTTTGGAGGGTGGTCAGTCAGGGTTATGCAAAGAAGGGAGAGCTCTACACTAACTATTATTTGATAAAACCATCATTTTGAGCATATGAGAGCCATATTACCTCCGAAAACTTAATGGAGTGAGACTCTTGCCCTCTTACATCCTAGTTATGTACCCAGTACTAACTGATAGCTCCTAATAGTAGAATTTCAAGGTCAGTGGAAAGATACCTTAATAAAACAACTATTGGTGGCTAGTCAAGATGGAGTAGGTAAATGTTGTGCTCACCTCCTTTCATAACCACACCAGAATCATGAGTAAACTACAGAGCAACCATCACTGAGAATTGCCTGAAGTCTAGATGAACCAAAGCCCTACAACTAAGGATATATAGAAGAAGCCACTTCGAGACTGGTAGGAGGGGCAGAGATGTGGAACAGACTGCTCCCATACCCAGTGTGAACATTAAAAATCAGATGGGATATCTCAGCTGCAAAGGTTACCCCCAGAGAAGTGATGGGTCCCAACCCCACACCAGGCTCCCTTGCCCAGGGTTCTAGTGCTGGGGAGAGAAGTCTCCAAACTTCTGGCTGTGAACACCAGGGAAGATTGTGACTGAGTAAGACAGGGGGCAGCTACAGGCTCTCCTCTTAAAGGGCCTATGCATGGGCTTGCTGGCTCTAAACTCCAGGTCTGGGGCAGCAGCTCAAAAGGCACCAGGGGCATATGAGAGGAACTAAAGTGTCTGGCTTCCGGACCAGGGTTGGAGGGACAGCTTTCTCCTGGACAGAGGAGCTGCAGAAGCCGTTGTTTATTTGTTGAGCCCCCTCCCTCCCAGAGCGCAGATACAGATGGGCGCTGTATTGGAGTCTCCATCAAGCTGGCCAACACCATTTGCTCGTACCACCCTGATGATGCTGAGACCCTGCCCCACCCAGCTTTCAGGTACATCCAAGTTGCTTCCAGTGGCTTTTCCATACAAATGGCCTGTCTTAGCTCATGCTTCAGACTTACATAAAATCTCTCTAAGGTTCACAAAACCCAAACATGCAGCATCTGGCTTGACTAGTACCTCTGGCTGAGCCATCCTAAGCCCAGCCAACCTAGATTCATGACTTGGCCTCTCGAGGCCCCTCCAAGCCCATTGCAGGTACTAGCCATCTGCAGGTTTCTTTATGATCATACTCGGTGGCCCCAGGCAGTGTACAGGCTGTGGCTGAGCTTGGCATGCAGTGGCTCCCCTCCCAGGAAACCCCATAGCATGCCCAGGGGCCCGCAGTATACCAAGCCAGAGCCTCACCCAGCCACTTCCAACAATGACACACCCCAAGGGCAGGCTCAGAAAACACCAGAGCCTTACTAAAGCGAACCTTGCTCCTTAGGGCAGCCCTTGAACCACAGCGTCTCCACTCTGGTCAGGGCCAGTCCTCACAACCAATGGGCCTGAGGGTCAATCCCACTGACATGCAAACAGCAACCAAGGTTTAGGTACAACAGGAGGGCATATACAACCCACACAAAGGACGTACCTGGAGTACCTGGCTCTGGTGCCAGGGAGACGGCACCACCGGATTCCACAGGACACCTACTACATAAGGCCACTTTACTAAGATCGGATGATGCAGCAGCCATACCTAATACATAGAAACAAGCACAGGGAGGCAGTCCAAATGTGTAGACAAAGAAACATGTCCCAAATAAAAGAACAAATCAAAGCTCCAGAAAAAGAACTAAATAAAATGGACACAAGCAATCTACTAGACACAGAGTTCAAAATACTAGATATAAGGATATTTAGTGAGCTCAGGGAGAACTTCAACAAAAAGATAGGAAACATAAAAATGGAGATACAAAACATAAATAAGAATCAGTCAGAAATGAAGAATACAATAACTGAAATGAAGACTATATTAAAAGAAATCAGTAGTAGATTAGATGAAGTGAAGGATCAAATCAGTGATTTAGAAGATAAGGCAGCAGAAAACACCCAAATGAAACAGCAAAAAAGAAAACAAACAAAAAAATGAGGATAGTTTAAGGGGCCTCTGAAATAACATTAAGCATCATACAAGTACTAGACAGAGAAGAGAGAGAACAGTGAATTAAAAACGTACTTTGGGGAAGCCGGGATGGCTCAGTGGGTTAAGCGCTCACCTTGCAGCACTGGGGACCAAGGATCGAATCCTGGTCCCGGCCCGTTTGGACCCATATGCTGAACTGGGGAGTTCCCCCAGTTCAGTTCTCTCTCTCTCTCTCTCTCTCTCTCTCTCTCGTCAAAAACAATTAAAAAAAATAAAATAAGTAAAAAATAAAAATGTACTTGAAGAAATGACAGAAAATTTCCTTAACCTGGAGAAGAAAATGTATATTCAAGCCTGGGAAGCATAGACAGCCCCAAACAAGATGAACCCAAAGAGCCCCACATCATGATACATCCTAATTAAAATGCCAAAGATTGAAGACAAAGAAGGAATATTAACAGCAAGAGAAAAGCAGTTGGTTACAAGGGAGCTCCCACAAGACTATCAGCTGATTTATTTCAGAATATAACAGAAACTTCGCAGGCCAGAAGGGATTGTCATCAAGCAAGACCTACAACCAAGATTACTCTCCCCGGCAAAGCTATCATTTACAATCAAGGACAGATAGAGAACTTCCCAGATGAGAAAAAGCTGAAGGAGTTCATCACCACCAAACCAGTATTATAAGGAATCTTAGAAGGACCTCTTTAAGATGGGGGTGGGGGGTGGGGAGATCAAAAACATGAAAATGAAATGGCAATGACTACAGCTCTATCAACAATGTAAATGAATTAACTGATCCAATTAAAAGACAAAGGGCAGCTGACTGGATCAGAAAACAAGACCCAGACATGTGCTGCCTACAGGAGAGTCACTTCAGATTGAAAGACAGACTGAAAGTAAAGGACGGGAAAAGATATTTTATGAAAATGAAACAAATAACAACAAAAAATCTGGGGTAGCAATACTTATACCAGACAAAATAGACTTTAAAACAAAAGCTTTAAAAAGAGACAAAGAAGGACTTAGTAACCCACTTCTGTGTATTTACCTGAAGAAACCCCAAACTGTACTTCGAGGGGACTTTTGCATCCATATGTTTATTGCAGCATCATTTACAATGGCCAAGATATGAAGGCAACCAGGGTGTCCCTGGATGGGTGAATAGATAAAGAGGAGATGGTACATGCTTAGGATGGAATATTACTCAGCCATAAAAATGGATGAAATCTTACCATCTGCAACAACATGGATGGACCTAAGGGGGTATTGTGCTGAGTGTAGTAAGTCAGACAGAAAAAGACAAATGTCATAGGATTTCACTTATAAACGGAATCTAAAGAACAAAATAAACAAAACAAATGAAATGAAAACAAATAGAGATACAGAGAACATTTTGATGGTTACCAGATGGGAGGGAGGTTGAAGGTAGGTGAAAAAGGGGAAGGGATTAAGAAGTACAAATTGGTTGTTACACAGTAGTCATGGGCATGTAGGGAATAGCATAAGAAATATTGTCAATAATGTAATAACTGTGTATGATGTCAGATGAGTGCTAGATTTATCAGGGTGATAGATGGGAGCAAGGTGGAAAAGGTGAAGGGATTCAGAAATGCAAAATGTTAGTTATAAAATAGTCATGGGGATATAAAGTAAAGCATAGGGAATAGTCAGTAATATGATAATCACTATCTATAGAGCCAGATGAGTACGGGACTAGCCAGGGGGATCACTTCTTAAATGATATAAATGTCTAACCACCGAGCTTTATACCTGAAATGAATATATATCGAATGTCAACTGTAAATAAATTTTTAAAGTGGGAAAGGTATAGAAAAATAAGAGGTTCAAATTTCCAGATATAAAACAAGTCAGTCATGGACATACAATGTACAGCATAGAGAATATAGTCAGAAATACTGTGATAGCACAGTACAGTGCCAGATGGTGGCTGGACTTACTGTGGTCATCACTTCTTTAGGTATGTAAGTGTTGAATAACTATGGTGTACATCTGAAACTAATATAATATTGTACATTTGCTACGTTTTAATAAAAGTCTTTTAAAAACATCGCAATTGTTAAATGTAACTAAAATGTAAACATGTTTAAATAAATAAAAAGCTATTTGTGTTGTGTTAAAAACTGTTAAGTAAAGGAAACAATACTCAGGACCATCATTTTCAGTGGAGTTTTATCTAAGGGGTTTGAATAAACCACTTACATTTCAGGAGCTTCAAGAGCTCGAATCAAGCCAAGTTTCTGGGAGTGTTTTGAGAAGCTGATTACATTTCATCTACTACAAGGTCTCTGTAAGTTCATGACCTGAAAATTCCATTTCCTTCCGGATTTGGAAGTACTTTGGTTTCAAGATAGCGGAGAAAAATCGAACAGTTAGAAGTGGAATAATTACAGCTACATCCAGGAGAGTTTCAGCTTGACTAATTTCTATGAATTTATTAACCATGAGAAGAAGGGTTAAAATATACCTACCGGATTTTACGCTGTAGAGTAGTAACCAAAGTCCACACCTCATGTTGTAATGAGAAATGAGTCATTTGGGGACGGATGAAGAGTGTATCTGCCAAACAGCTTAGTGACTTTCTAGAATTTAAATATTAAGTGAAAAGACAAGGTCATAGGGCAGCTGAACCTTGGCTTGTCTCTATTTTGTCTGTCCGTGGCTTTGATCATGCTACATCCTCCTTTGTGTCCAGGATTCCGTAGAGAATCTCAGGGTCATGGCCTGTTGCCTATCAAGAGGTATAAACCTGCTGCTTAAATATGTGAAGCCTGGAGTTTGGGGGTTGAGGGGAGAAGGGAGGTAGCTTCATACGTTCCACATTTCCCACATACCCCAAAGCAGACTAAACAAAACTGGTGTGAAATCTCATGACTTGATGCTGCTGTGGTTATATTTTTTAAGCTGTAATCCATTCATTTGTATGTGTGTTTATTCCCAGGATTTACAACTTTCTCAGTCTTTGTGGGAAGAAAATGTTTTAAACCTTCTGCAAAGGGTTTGCAATAAGCAGTGGCCTATGATTAAAGCCCAGGATAGAGTGCATGAGTGTGTGTGTGTGTGTGTGTGTGTGTGTGCGCGCGCGCGCGCGCGTGCATTACTGTGAGTGTGTGAGTGCCCGTTCATGTGGGCTTTTTTCCTCCTGTTTGCTGCTTTTACGCAAAAGCGTCACACATGGTAGCGTTTAGGACCTCCTTCACAGCTGAAGTGTTTCAAACACTAATGAATGGAAGTTTGGTCAGAGAATGCAGACAAGCTTTAAGGCATGCGTTACTGAATGGTGTACTATAGTGACCTGGGAAAGGAAGAGAGGTATAAATTGTGTCAGTTAGCCACCCAGACAAAATGAAGCCATGTGGAAAATCAAATCTATTAAAGTATGAAGACTGTTATAAGCTGTTTTAAGCTGGCCATTCTTAAAGGGGCTTGGTTTGCTGCCGGGGTAAATGTTTACCTCTTCTCGTGGATCTTTTTTCACATGCCATCTTATGAGACAATGTGCAGCATTTGATAAAAATCATCCTCTCACTAACAACGCTTTTATCAGAAATGTTTATTGTCTCCGCTTTACCACCCATGTCCTGAAAGGTACTGCACATTTGTAAAATAAGCAAAAGGAAAGAGAACTGCATGGCCCAGGCCAGCTTGCAGAAACTCCAACAAATTCCAGAACCACAAGAAATCAGAAAAAGGAGAGCTGACTCTGGGTGGTGAGCACGTAATGCAGTGCATAGACAATGTAATATAGAATTGTACACCTGGAAACAATGTAATTGTTATCAACCATGTCACCCCAATAAATTTAATAATGAAAAAAAGCATTAAAGAAAAAGAAGTCAGAAAAAGAAAAAGAGGAGTTAGGTTTCTAAGAAGAGGAGGTCCTGCAAAAACATATATATTAGATTTTCTCTGGTTGGCCAGCCCAGTGTTCAATGTTTGGTTGATGTGGACTTAGCTTTGAGATTGAACAGTTGCACCGAACTTTGGTCAATGTCTTAAAACGTGCTTCAGTAAATACAAGAACAAGGAGATCGATTTGGAGAGGAGAGCAGGAGGGAGCTCTTGCAGCCCTTCCTCAGGCTGCTTCTGCGTGGTGGCCACACACAGGTTCTGGCTCCTGTCTGTCTCAGCACAAATCTGGCCCTGTTGACCCTGTAACTTTGGGTCTATTACTTGCTGCGCCTTAGTGTTCTCATCTGTAAAATGGGAATAATAACACAGTCCCTAAAAGCACGTAGTAAGCACCATAAAAGTATCAACTATTAGGATCAGTATCTTAGAGGACACATTTATTTCTGCCTTAAGAAAGACTCTCAATTTTATTTTTCTTGTACACTGGATTTAAAAGCTGACCAGTATGCTGTCAGGAAAAATTTACCCATTTCTGTTTCACTCTGATCAGTGAGTAAGCTTGCCTTGGCCTGACATTGTCTGGACTGCAAACAATTGAATTTGCTGACCAGCCACCGTGATGCCAAGCCTTAAGTCAACTGTGCCTAATGACTGCTCTGGGGAAAAACACCACCTGGATTCCTCCGTTACAGTTTAAGGAGCCCTGGGAATGAGGGGCTTGCCAATCAGCTGCGTGCGCTTTTGAAGCACAAATAATGTGCTGTGGAAACAGGTCGCCTCTAAACTGTTAGTGAGCGCAGTCATGTTTGTGCCCTTTATGTATTCCAGGAGGAGACTGAAGAGACATCCTCACAAGAGTCTGCGGAAGAGGATTAGGAGGCGCCAACGTTTGATTTCTACCTCAGCAGCAGTTGGATCTTTTGAAGGGAGAAGACACTGCAGTGACCACTTATTCTCTGTTGCCATGGTCTTTCCACTTTCATCTGGGATGGGGTAGGGTGGGGTGGGGGAAGGGCCGGGGTGGGGGGAGAAATCACATAACCTTAAAAAGGACTATATTAATCACCTTCTTTGTAATCCCTTCACAGTCCCAGGTTTAGTGAAAAACTGCTGTAAACACAGGGGACACAGTTTAACAATGCAACTTTTAATTAGTGTTTTCTTTTTTCTTAACTTACTAATAGTTTGTTGATCTGATAAGCAAGAGTGGGTGGGTGAGAAAAACTGAATCAGGTTTAGTCAATCACTGCACTGCATACAAACAAGAAACCTGTCACACGTGTGACATCAGGCATTCACTTTGAAAAGGCCCAGTGTCTGACACTGGAGGCCTTGACCACCACCCAACCCACACGCTGTAGTGAAGCTTCTGTTTAGAACACCAAAGATAGGACTAGATACTACTTCTCTCTTTTTTCATATAATCTTGTAGACACGTACCTGATGATTTTTTAACTTTTATTTCTAAATGAGACGAAATGCTGATGTATCCTTTCATTCAGCTAACAGATGAGAAAAGGTTATGTTCGTTTTTCAAGAAGGGAAGCAAGCAAACAAGTACTGCCGATTCCTCTATTTATGGATCTCACACATATCAGTAGGAGTAATAAATGTACTCGTCCACTCATTTTCAGGAAAACACTCATCCGAGTAGAGTCTACTTCCTACAGAGCCAAATGTCATTGAGCAATAAATTGCACTGGGCAGCCTCAGAGCATTTAAGGAACCTAGACAAGTAAAATTATCCTCTTTGTAATTTAATGAAAAGATACAAGAATAATGCATGATGAATTCACCTGAATTACAAGGTAGGAGGAGCAAAATCTAAATTTCTTTTGCTATAGTTGTGCTACAATTTAAAAAAACAAAAAAGCAGTCTGTTTCTGTCTCTCTGTCTCTCTCTCTCCATTGTGTTCAGTTTCCGTGAAAGACCTAAATACCACTTACCTCATATTAAGCTTATGTATTACTTCAAGTAATACGTTTTGACATAGGATGGCTGACTGAGGTTCTTTACTTTGGCTTCAGTTCACCATCTCTTCATTCAAACTGCACTTTTAGCCAGAGATGCAATATATCCCCACTACTCAATACTACCTCTGAATGTTACAATTAATTTACAGTCTAGTACTAATACATGCTGCTATACACAAAGCAATGCAAGAAAAAAACTTTAATGGGTAGGTGATGCTAATCATCTGCAGTTCTTTTTGTACACTTAATTACAGTTAAAGAAGTGTCTCCTTACTGTGTTTCAGCATGGCTATGTATTTTTCAATGTTGTTTTTTTTTTATTAAAATTTTACAAATACTTGTTTCAGCTTCTCTGCTAGATTTCTACATTAACTTGAATATTTTTTAACCAAGTTGCTCCTAGGTTCTTAAGGGTCATTTTTCTCAATCGCACTACACATCACACAAAATTTGATGGTAATGTTGAAATATTACCCTCCAAGTTTGTACCTCAAATGAATTGTTTAAAGAAAGGACTAATTGACTTGCAAAGACCTACCTCCAGACTTCAAAAGAAATGAGCTTGTTATTTGCAGCATTCATTTTTGTCAACATTTGAAATAGTTCCAACTGCAGCTACCCCTAGTCAAAACTATTTTTGTAAAAGATGTTTGCTAGAAAGGAACACAGTTTTACATACTTTTGCAAATAAATAAGTTAAATAAAGCCAGCCTTCAAAGAAACTTGAAGCTTTGTAGGTAAGATGCAAGAAGCTCAGCTTTTGCATGATGCAATCAGAAATAATGTTTTTTTAAGATTAGTTGAATATGAGAAAATGCTTGACAGAGATTTTCATGTATTTTACACAAATGTGATTTTTGTAATATGTCTCAACTTGATTTATTTTAAGCACTTCTTACATAGACTTTTTTTTCCTTTCTCTCCTAGTGAGTGTGCTGACTTTTGAACATGGTATTATCAACTGGGCCAGGAGGTAGTTTTTCATGAGGGCTGTGTCAGTGTGCCTTTTAGTTCTAAAGCCAAATGAAACTCAAAACTCTCTCTCTTCCAGCCGCTTCAGGGAGGTAGCTTCCACAGCCACATCCCTCTCTGACACTGGCAGATCGCTCATTGTTGTGAATCACCAAAGGAGCTATGGAGAGAATTAAAACTCACCATTACTGTTAACTGTGCATTAAATGCCCAAATAAACAGTGGCTCGTAAAAATAAAAGTCCCCTTTTGTACCTTTGGTGGTTCCTTTGTGAAACCTCATTGGCCAGCTTCTAAACCTGACACAGTTGCTCATGTTGGCCAAACTCGGAGCACCGAGCGATTTCCATCTCTGATGAAGTTACTCTTGTTTCCTCTATGTTGTACAATCAAAACACACTACTACCTCTTAAGCCCCAGTATACCTCATTTTTCATACTGAAAAAAAGAAAGCTTGTGGCCAACTGAACAGTAAGAACATCATAAAATTTTTATATATATAGTTTATTTTTGTGGGAGATAAATTTTATAGGACTGTTCTTTGCTGTTGTTGGTCTCGGCTAAGTAAGACTGGACATTTAACTTTTCTACCATTTCTGCATGTTTGCAGGAGAAAAGTATCGAGACATTTAACTGCAGTTGACTTTCTCTCTGTTCCTTTGAATGTCTTCTAACTTTATTCTTTGTTCTTCATGTAGAGTTGCTGTCTATGATTGTACTTTGAATCGCTTGCTTGTGGAAAATATTTCTCTAGTGGATTATCACTGTCTGTTCTGCACAATAAACATAACAGCCTCTGTGATCCCCATGTGTTTTGATTCCTACTCTTTGTCATAACTTCGTTAAATAAAGTTTGGTCAAAACAGGTCAAGGGGAGAAACATTCACATGTCATTTTGTTGCATCCCCCACGTATTATACACCTAGACCTTTACACACAGTGACATAAAATTTTAAAGTACACGCATTAAACCAACTGCCCTAAATTTACACCTCATGTTCTGACATTTAATTCTACAAAGACAACCTTAGAAGAAATGTAAAGGAAGAATAGTCTATAGTTTAAAACTAGAAAATTTCCACTTACCGTAAGGCTCAACAAAGTTTGTAAGGGAATTAACTGATATACCAATTATCTTTAACACAACATTTGCAGAGACATTCAAAAGTTTGGTCAAAAGAATAAGAAGTAAAAACCACATAGTTTCTACTAAGTTGGAGTCCTTTCCTTTTATAAACACTATAAGCAGAGTCAGAATTATTCCACCAACTTCAAGGTCATCTTTACAACTCAATTGTTGATTATCAATAAATCCAGGATTTTTTTTAAAGCTAAAATCTTCTGGTTTGTGCTGCCACTGTTGTCACTAAAAGTCTTCTTTAGTTAGGTTCTTAGAAAGGACTTGCCATAGTACAACATTTTTTGCCTGGAAATTTATTGTCCAGTTTATTACTTCATTTATTTTCACAGCCTGTATTTTGTCAGTGCCTACTTTGTGTTATGCCCTAGACCAAGAAGCCCTTCAAAAGATCATCTCCTTGGAGAAAATTATGCAAGTGCAGAAATACAGGCAACATGGGAAAAGAACAAAGTAAATTGTTTAAACAACAAGGTTTAAGCACTCAGAGGAGGGAAAGCCATATCATTAGTTCAGCTTATTAAGAGGGAGACGGGAGGAGATCCAAGATGGCGGCATGAGAGGAGAACGCCGATAACTGCCTGGGAAGGGCCTTGTGAACAGAGGGGAATCCACAGGGGAAACCCTGAGAAGAAACCTCAACTAAGAGAACCACACAACACGGAACAACACACAAAGGTTAGAGAAAAAGGGGGAGAGCGGGAGAGAAAAGGGGAAGCAGCGGTTCGGGGACAGAGACGTGGAGCGCGGCCCGGGGCTGGCAAAAACAAAGGGGGATTGGGGGACTACGGTCAAAGTGGAGCTGGATCGAGGGCGGGCTGGAAGCCGAGACCTAGGGAGCGTGGAAGCCCCACAAGACTGTGGACAATTTAACATCCGAACTCAAGGGACAGCACGCAGTGCCCTAATCAGATCACAGAGCCTAAAGTGGAACAGGGAC
>PVKE010013037.1:0-37267 GCA_004027555.1 Craseonycteris thonglongyai
TCTCTCATCTCTGCCTCAGTTGGGTCTTGCATGTTCATTATCCTTTATCCAAAAACATCTATGAAGTGTCTGCAGTGTGCATCTGGGAGATGCTGGGAATAGAGGAAGTAAGAGAGCATTTCTGCTCAGCACTTTCCAATATCCGTGTCAGATGTGCAGTGGGTACTGCAGTATGCGTGTTACCCAAAGCCCCCTGCAAGACTAAAGCACTTACCTCCTACGTGGCAGGATCGTCAGCTGCTGACCTCCCTGGGAACTTCCATCCTTCCCTCAAAGGGTGCTGCCTCACCTAAGGATATATGCCCTCCCTAAATCAGCCCACATTTCATAACTGGTTTATGAGTAGGGTCGAAGACCCAGTCCCCTTGCCTTAATTCAGGACTGTTCTGTAGGGCCACCACTGTCTTAGAGCTCCCTATGGGATCTACTGAGGTCTCAGTCATAACTACCACATTCCAGCTCCTCTGACCAATTCTGTTTCCCTCAGGGGTTCCTAAGAGTAGCCCCATCCCATGCCCCCCTCTTGCACAATAAACTTCCTATATGCAAGTCTCGATCTCCTGAGGCGAGCTGTAAGGTCCTGGCTCTGCTTGGTTGAAGGTGATAGATAATGAAGGGTGACACCTGGGGCCGCAGCAGGCTGGCATGGACAAGGCTCAACTCGGCAGGCTTGGTGCCATCTTCTTTATCTTCCTGCTAAAAACTGTTTGCATTGACATTGTATATCTCTTGAATTATAATGAGCTCTGAGTAGGAAAAGGACTTTTTAGCATCAAAATGATAACTTTTAGCTTTAGCGACAGAATTGTGGTTTCCAAAGTCATCTCCTAGACAAACTTGCACCTATTAGGCCCTAAGCTCAAGTACAAGATACTAATAAATGCCACCATTTAATTGGCCTGTTCTCACCCAATCCCACCTGATGGTGCTTCATTTCCCTGATCTGAACAAAACTGGGCCCTTGTCCTGTGGGCTTTAAGCATAACGGGAGTCGCCTCATAACAATGTTCACATAATTGCTTCCATTTTTTTGGCTGATGTTGACAAGTGCATGCGTATGAGTGTCCACAGGCATTTGTGTTTGTTTACAGGAGGCAGAACGCTTGACACCGAGGGCAGATTTCTCTTCAGATCCATCACCACAAAGGAGACAGGAGCACCACAGTTCCTCCTGAGATGTCTATATCTCATCACACATTTTGCTTTTTCACTTTGGCTGCAGAAAACTCAACTCAACAGCTCCAGACTCTAAGATTGATCATCTCATATTACAACCAGTCCAGAGGTAGGACAGCCCCCAGGCTGATTAATTCAGTGACCTATAAATGTCGTCAAGAACCCAGGCTCCTTTTATATTTTCTCTCTGTCATCCAAAATATCTTGGCTTTGTATTAAGTCTGGTTCTCTTCATAGCAGCAGCCATTTCCAGCCATCATATCTAGACCTGTTGACATTGAAAAAAAGACCGTAACTACCTTTCTGAGGGTCTACTTTCAAGAGCCAGTAAATCTCTCCCAGAGGCTCCCCTGCAGACTCTCCTTACACTTTACTGTCCAGAATTGATCCCCAGTCATGGCCAATATGAATGGGAAAACCACGGCAGGTTTAGACTCATCGGGAAGCACCATCAAGGCAGCGTCCACTTCCCCCAAGGTGCAGGGCCAGCTGGGGAAGGTGACAACTGAACAAAATTGGGATTCTAGTGGGAAGGAGGAAGGCAGGGGTGAAAATGGATATTGGGTGCAGGCAACCACCATGTCTGACACACTTAACAGCTCATGGGGCAAAAGGGAGCAAGGACACTTTGCTTCGAGGTAGTCCAAGGGAGAGGGATAGGGCAGGATAGAAAGGTAAGAAGAGAGAATGGGCCTCTCACATCACAGTGTGTGGGGGCCTGGATGTCCTTGTGCCCAGAGCTCATTCCATTGGTCTGCCCCTCACTAGCTGGCATCCAAGCTCTGATCTGTTTGACA
Organism: Craseonycteris thonglongyai; assembly: GCA_004027555.1. Taxonomy (NCBI): domain Eukaryota; kingdom Metazoa; phylum Chordata; class Mammalia; order Chiroptera; family Craseonycteridae; genus Craseonycteris; species Craseonycteris thonglongyai. The sequence continues at coordinate 1,974 of PVKE010013037.1, forward strand.
TCTAACCTTGAACACATTCCTCTATGCCTCCATTCTTGAAGGATTTCCTAGAGTGAAGTCATCACAGGAGAAGGAGCTAGCAGGGAACAAGATAGAGAGAGCCCTCAACAGTGGGGTTCTCTCTGAGCCGCCCACAGATCTTCAAAGCCTCGGGGCTATCCCACAGGGTCCCCGATCCTTCAGATATTTGAACTATAAGGTTATAACAAATATTGGTAGGGACAAAAGATACCCAAAAGAGGAGGAAGAGGTCACTACAATCAAACACTGAGCTACTTTATTTGTTCCTTGCCTCCTGACCCAGACAAATGGCATGCTAGGATATTTTAAAAGATTTGGAAAGGCCATTTCCCAACCACGATTTGTTGATCTTTGAGGAATCATGCAAGTCTGGGAGGAGTTGGGAGTCTGGAAACAGGGGAATGTCATTTGTATTTCCAGAGCCTTGGAGCGGGGAAGCACTTTGAGCCTTTGTCTATACCAAGCAGTCTCTGTAGGGGCTGGATGCTGTGCGCCCAGATGAGGACTCAAGGTCCACTATTGGGCTGCGCAAGCTCATTTAGAACAAGTCATGTCAGACTGACCTGATTTCTCTCTCTGTCAGGGACACTCTAGAATGAGTGCAGGGACATGTGGTAGAGACACAAGGTCAGGCCTTGCAGGTCCCAGCTCTGTCCAGATGCACAAAACACAAAGCCTTGAGTCCCTCATGCCATTGTCACTTAGTCTTGGCAGTAAATTAGTGACTGCAGAGGTATCTGTTTGGCTCACCCATTTGCCTCCTGATGGGAGGGAGATCCCAGCGCTCTTCACTGAGGATCCCAGATAAGACAACTGAGCTCCTGAGCCCAGCAGTCATCCATTCACTCATGCATCTCTTCCGTTACTCATGCAAACATCTCTCTGAGTGTTCACTATGCTAGCGGTACAGTGGGGAGTAAGACAGGCACAGGCCCTGCCGGCATGGTGCCTACCGGGCAGCAGGACCACTGAGGAGAATCTCTGGACCCCCTTCCCCTGCATTTGGACTAGAAAAATGTTTCTCAAAATTTACTATGCCTAGAAACCACCCTGGGAGCTTATTAACCTGCGGGTTCTGATTGAGTGGATCTGGGATGGTCCCGGGACTCCGCAGACCTCATAAACTTCCGGGGGAAGTTCAGGATGGTTTTTCTTGGAGTAGTGAGAAACTAGAACACCTCAAGTGGCAGAGTGTAATTCTCTTCCTTAAGAAGCTAGAACCCCAGCTATCTTGGCAAGTCTTATATCAGATGTCTGCTAGCCCCACCAGCCTAGATATCTGGAACTTTCTATCACCAGCCTCCCCTGGGAATGACTTCACTCCAGTCACCTTAGAGCTGGTTTCCTGGAGGCTCCTTTGCATGGATGTAGAGTCTCTGAGCTACATGGGCAATGAAGGAAAGATGACCTGGAAAGAATCATTTCAACCAATTCTCATCTCTTTTCCCTTCTGACGTTGTTCACCATCTGCACCATTATCGTCATCATCATCAAGCATGTTCATAATAGCAGACACTTTCACTGCACTTACCATAAGCCAGGCATTGTTCTGAGCATATTGACAAGGGTATCAACCATTTCAATTTCACCAGTAAGGCTTTGGTAGATACATATGAGAACTCCCATTTTGCTGTCTGGGGAGCATAGGCACAGAGAGGTTAAGTAACTTGCTCAAGTTTGCACAGCTAGTCTAAAATCCAAGCTTTCTGCCTCCCAAGCCTATGCTGTTAGTATTTCACTCCACAGTATATCAGAAATACTGCAGACTTACATTGGTCCACTGTGAATTGCACTAAACAGCACCAGCACTGAACGGGGAGGGCCCCTGGGCCCTGGGACAGGTCTCCACTGTGGTGCAGCTTGGGGTGGGGCGGGGAGGACAGGCAGAGAAAAGCAGAATTAGGAGGCACTGATGGTCAGATTAGATCTGCCCATTAAATTGCCGATAACTTGTGGATTTGGGGAGCCGGGAGGAGCTGGAGGTCTGGAGGTGGGATGTAGCTGTTCGTACTTAAAGAACAGGCGCCAAAGGAGATCATTTACCTGACTCTTGTTGCAGAAGCTTGGAATAGTCTGGGGGTACAGACTGTGGGCACCTAGTGGCCCCAAGTCCAGATGGGAGTTCCCTTCCTCACTCAGGGTGGGAGTCACTCTCTAGGGGTGCCCTGTGGGTTGGTCTGACTGGAGAGGCAGCCCAAGGAAGCCAGCCACACCATCACTTTGTTCTGCACTCCGTCTTCTCCTTCCCAAGCCTTTTCACAGTAAAACAAAGATGCCCAGAGGGGTGGAGGGGTACAGGAGATGGAAACCCCATGAAATAATGACATGAATTCATTTCAAATGTATTAAAGAGCCTGCTTGTTCACATTGTTATTGTCCCTGAACAATTTCAGAAGCTTAAACTGACTTTTCAATTTAGCTCCGGGTTTCCCAAACCAACTTCGATCCTTTGGAATAATTGACAACTCCGTGGAGACAGACTTCGCTCTAAGTGCGCTGTCCCTAGCTGAAGCCTCGGGTGTGGCCCATTGGACAAAAGATAAAGACCCACGTGATCAGCTGGGCTGCAGAGGCTGGTGCCAGGTGGGCCGTCTGAGCCTGGTGATGGCCGCTTTGCATAATTTGGAGGAGCCCCGCACAACCCTCAGGCTCCTTTGGCCGAGTGTCCCACTCTTCCTTACTCTCTAGGTTGGATCCACATCCAGGAAGCTAATAATTTCAGGGACAAAAGAGCCATGGATTTTTCTCTCTTCTCATTTTCCAGGTAACCCAAAACTTGTCACTTTATAATTCTAGAATTCCTTTCCTACTTCTGCAAAATGGGAGAAAAACTTGACCTTGGAGTAAAGTGAAGAGTCTTGAATTGTCAAGAGACCCAGGCGCTCCTGGGTCTGTCATTCTGTCCTGTGTGACCTGAGCCAGTATTTTCCCCTCTGGGGATCCAAATGGCCTAATCTGTAAAATAAAGGGCTTGGACTAAACTATTCCAAACATTCACTGTCCGTGACTTAAGGAGTTCATCAGGTGGGGGTGGCAGGAGATGGGGCCGGAGAGTTCGTGAGAGGTCTCCTGGAGATGGCATTTGGGGGGCTGGGACGTCAACTATGCAGCCACACGGGACAGCAATGTGGTGGGACTTGGTTAACTAAGGAAGCATATGCCCTATGACCCCATGATTCCCCAGAGCAATTCTCATGCCAGTCCACAGGATACCCACAGGAACAGGCAGGGCAGCTTGGTTTACTGGGGGAGGGGAGTCAGAGGTAATCCAAGTACTGTCCCAAAGCAGTGGTAAGAATGTAGCTGGCGAAGCCGGGATGGCTCAGCGGGTTAAGAGCTCACTTTGCAGCCCCGGAGTCCAAGGATCGACTCCCGGCCCCAGCCCATGCAGACCCATATGCTGAATTGGGGTGTGGCCCCCAGTTTGGTTCTCCCCCCTGGGGGAGCTTCCTATGCGGGGAGCCGCCCTGCCCTGTTTCTGCCCTGCACCACCCCCTCCCACCTGTATAGAATGACACTATGTTGAGAATTGATGATGTACAACTACGGAGACTGTACTGGGCCCTCCCCCTTCTCTCTGTCTCTGTTGTGTCAAAAACAATAAAAAACAATGAAGCTAGCTGCACACACAAGAGTAGATGAAAGTGAACACAATGTTGTGTGGAAAGATAAGAAACACCACACAATCTTGAGCACGGGAGATTTATGCAGATTATGTCGATTAAAGCAATCCTTACTTTCCAAGGATACATAAGAATTCAAGAATATACATAAAACACATTTGTCTGGTTGCCTGTAATGAGGGGAATCATAAGAAAGGAGAACACACATAAATAAACTAAATCAGGAGGGTTTTGTATGGATCATAACTTCAGAATCCCACAGAGCAAGGAATGCGATAATTTGACCCTTTATATGTAAGATCCAAAAGAGACCCTCAGACAAAACAAAGCAAAATTCCCACACTGACAATAAAAAAGTACTCCTTGTTTTGTCCAATAGGTATCGGAAACATAACAAATTCTCTTTGTTTTTGTTTTTGGAAGCAGGAGGGTCATAACGTTTTCTTTATGTTTTGGAATGACATCTTGGGCTGCTCTGTGGAGGATGGATGGGGGAGGAACTGTCTGGGGCTGGGGAGACCGATGAGGAGGCTGCAGCCAAGTCCAGGGGTAAATGGTAAGGTTTGAAGGACAGCCATGGTAGGGTGGGGTCAAAGACAGGGAGGGAAAGGTGAACCCGACAGGAAGGGGTCACCTGGTGGGTCCCAGAGGAGGTTAGCTCTGGTGTAAGGAACCATAAGGACACATCTGGAGTCAGAGTCACAGGTGGTACAAGGACAGATCCTGGACATACTTATACTCCCCAATCAAGAGCCCAGACCTTTTGGGAGAAATCACTGGGGACCCCAGGGCCAGAACAGAGCTCCCCAGAGCTATGGCCTAGAGGTGCCATCAAACAGGGTGCCTGGAGCTGGGAAACAGGGACAGGCAGGGTATGGAAGAAGGAGACATCAGGGTTCTGGGACCTGTGCATACCAGCTCAGGAATGTGGGAAGCCATTGCCGCTTGAAATTGGCTGCAGTGGGAGTGTTTACACCACAGCAATTGGCAAATGCTGCCACAGTCTTTCTCTTTCTCCAGAGAGCTGTTAACTTGTGTGTAGGGAGAGGGGACGGGCCTGGAAGAGCTCTTGACAGCAGTGATAGGGGAGGCAGGACAAAGCCTCGCCTTCCAGCTGGAAGCTCACTTAGTGCTCCCAGGAAGTCCCAAACTTGAGAACGTAGTGAAGAGCCATAGGCCATCTTTAAGACAGATAAGACAGGAGGTAGCACCGAAGAAGGAGACGTAGAGCTAACATTTATTTTGGCATATTATGGACAGTTATTAATATTTATTCTAGTGTATAAATATTTTACAATATTTAGAATGTACATAAATATTGAGCCATGGTTTCTGCTTTGCAATTTCTGTAGCAGATTTCTTGTAGTCAGGACAATTTTTATCCTGTTTCTGACACTTAAAAATTGTTTCCTTTTGGGAAGTTGGGAATGAGGGGGACATGGGTTTTCCTCTTCATCCCATATCTTGTTTATAATGATAATAATGGCATTTATATAAAAGCTTCCTATGTACCAGGCTTTATGCTAAATATGTCACATGCATGATCTCTCCCAATTTTTCTCTGTGAGAATTATTATTCTCATTCTTTACTATTCTTATTTTATGGGAAATGAAATTGAGGTTCAGAGAAGTTAAGTAATTTGCCCAGAGTCACACAGCTAGGAGGAGGTAAAACTGAACTAAATGTGGATCAGTCTGCCCTTCAACATTATGTTCTATATGCCTCTTTTCCCAGATACCCCTCACTTTGTCAGACCAGCATAGATCCTTCTACCACCTCTATGATGTCCTCTTCCCAGCCTTGAAATCCTCCTTCTTTCCTGTTTCTCTGATTTGAACAACAAAATGTAGACAGCAATCTCCCAAAGGCTTCAGAGAAAAAGACACTGTTAATTGAGTAGTGAAGGAAGTTTCCAGTCTGGCCTCACTCACAACATTTAAGCATCTAATCCAGGGACTGGCAAACATTTTCTGTCAAGGGCCAGATAGTAAATACTTCTGGCTTTGCAGACCATGTGGTCTTTGTTGCAATGACTCTCTCTCTCTCTCTGCTGTTGTACGGTGAAAGCAGCCATGTGTAGGTAAACAAATAGGCCCGGCTGTACTCCAATAAAACTAGGCATGGGGCTGGATTTGGTCCCCTGGCCTTAGGAAAGCAGAACAGGAGCCCAACAACACTGCTGACGGGCTGCGGATGGGTTAGGCTTTCGTTTGGGTTGCAGCCTGGGGCAGGTCAGCTCTGACCACACTTGTCATGGGACCCCTGAGGTGGCAGGGGTCCAGGGGAGGGGCCAGGTCTCTGAGGCAGGGAAGAGAAATTTCAATTTGGTCCCTTTGTCCTTTGCCTGACTCATATTCTTCTTCTGACTCAGCCCATTTATCAAGCCCTCGGCGACAGGGCTTTCCATCCATTACCCCATGTCATCCTCACGCCAGTCTTGCAGGGTGAGTCACAGCAGTCAGCCTGGACTCTGGGCTTGGAAACCACATTTGCCCACTTCCACAAGGGACAGATAAACCTGGACTTTGGGCATTCCAGACCCTCTGCCCTGTGCCTCCCAGCTCCCTGCCAGCATGGAGCTCTTTGCCTTATTCTTCTTTCTCAGCTGTACCCACCTCCTCCCCTCTTACGTTGCTGGCTCCTTAAGCTCCTCCATCCTGTTCTGACTCTGAGTCCCAAGGACATGCATTTCTATCACCTGGCTCATCCCCATCTTGTTCATTTACCTCCAAGACCTATATTGGCACCTCCTGGAGGTCCTTTGGCAATTATCAGTCAGACAGGTGACTCAGCTTGCCCAAGATCACACAGCCAGGGCAGCTGGGTTGAACCCACACTGTTTCTCTCAGCCCAGTGCTCCTGATGCCATCTGGGCTACAGGGAAAGAGTGAGGGATGGCCCCAAGGTCAAACTGCTGACCTTCAAGATCAGTGGTGTTTGCTCCCTGCCCAGAGCCCAGGGAATCACTGGAAAAGAGCTCAGAGGAAATGACTTTCTGTGGCAGACAATCCTCAAAGATGATTTCCCAGGAGGAATCCAACAAGGCCCTTGAAACGTGGACATCAAGGAGGAAAATCAATCGTCTTTTAAGTTTTCACTTTGACGATTGATCTACTGCTGCCAGCTGCCTTTTTCTTTCTCTCAAGCCTTTGGACCTAGTCTCTCTCTCTCACTTCTACATTTCCCACCCCCTCTCATCTTTAAAGGGTGGGAGTTCCTGGTTGTGATCTGAAACCAAAATACATTGCTTTAGGCCAGCTGACCAGGGATCGGTCACATGCTTCCCAGCATTCTATTTTCTCTGAAGGAAAGAGGCCCTGGTGAGTCTACTAGGAGGGGAAGGCAGAGAGCATTTGCTGAGTGCCTGCTGTGTGCCGGGCCCTTCTCCCCCCAAGCAGAGTTAATCCGCTTCAGGTGGCTCTCAGGACCCCACGGCTCAGACGGATTCAGGGCAGAGCGGTAACCTGTCTGATGCCAAACATGTTTTGCAGGGGGGATGAAGAACTGCTATTCTGGGCATGAACACCCCAGCTGGAAGGCACACCCCAACAAGGCAGCATTAGAACCTCTCTTGACCTTGACCTTGACCACAAAGAGATGGAGGTATCTAGGCAGTCAGCTCGTGAGTCACAGCAGGGCCGCAGGCTGCGGCTCATGCGTTTGGTATGGACTGGATGGCAAAGAAGACGGAGGAAGGCCTGAGGAGCTGCAGCTTAAGCTGGCTTTTAAAGGAGGCTTTAGGAACTGGGGTCTCTGTGACAACAGTTAAACTCTAATAAATCCTAATGAATGTCCCTTCAGAGGGCACCTGCTGTTGTATCCCTGCTCTGCGCAGGTAGTTGTATCCTTTACAGTAAAAGAACTCATTTCCTCATCCTGTGGCTGTTGGCATCTTTCCGTCAATCATGTCACTTTTACCTTGAGACAGTCACACGGCAGGGAACAAGGGCAGGGCACACAAGCCATGAAAAGCCCGTGCACTGGTACGCTGCAGCAGCCTGCCTGTAGAAACTACTGGACTCTCTGGAGTCTGAGGGGTGGGTGGGGAAGGAGGGGAGGAGCTGGCTCTTGCCAGCTCCAAGGGGCCTTATTCTTCCAGCTAAGAGACGGGGACTTTCACTTCATACTTAGAGTGCAGCTGAAGGGTTGTAAGCACAGAGCTGACATGATCACTTAAGATGTTCTAAAGAACAGCTGAGCTGACAGCTCTGGCGACATTTTAGAGGGACGGTCAGAAAGAATCTACTGCTGGTGAGAGAACAGAGGCGTGGTGGGTCTTGGAAGGAGCCGGCAGCAAAGCTGGAGTTCTTTCACTACGAAAAATGAATGTAATTGGCACTAGGGGGAGGAGCAAACACCAGGTGGATCCTGTTGATACTGGCAAACATGACCCTGGATCTGTACATCTAGAATCGCCAGCTGCTCTGGTAGGAGTTGCAATACCAGTGTTTTCAGCGTCGCTCTAAGAGTGGGCCCATTTGCTACAGTTGGCCCCAGAAGCCATTTTCACAATAACCCAGAGTGGACAAGAGGAAGATGATGGACATCGATTGTTGCCAAGAAAAATAACGTCTAGAGCACACAAGGACCCTACCGGAGACTTCCAAAGAGTCCTACAGTCTGTTGAGACCAAATTATCAAAATCGTATGTGTGTATGTGTCTGAAATCGTGAGTTCCTTTTTATCTCAGGCGGGAGAACCCAAGAGACGACACTTATACGCCTTTGTCTTGTCCTGTTGATGCTTTTCTTGGTCACAGAGTACCCCACACCCTCGGCCTCTCTCCCCTCCTCATGACCCTGCCCCAGCTTCGTGGCTGCCTGAGCTATGGAAATTGTGTTCTGATCCACAGGGACCTCTTAAAGCTAAGAGACGCTTGTGGGACCTGAAATTGTCTTCACAGTGATTTCATCCACAGTAACAACCACCGTCAGCCGCTATAGAAATCTCATCCTTATGATCAGAAGCATTTATAATCGCCCATCATTGAGCAAGTGCTTACATTGGAGAGGAATTTCCATGGAGAAAGTCAATCTTTTCAAAAACTGTTAGCTTTTTTTTTGTGTGAGGAAGTCAAATGAGATGCCAAATTGTGTCTGTCATCATGTTGCCCTTCCCTTCGGAGCACTCACTGCTCTGATCAGTGTGACATGTCACCCGCAGCCATGCAGATGGGCAGATTTACCTCCTGATAGAGACCCCTGGCTTGCCCATTTGTCAGCTCTGCGGAAGCATCCATCGCCTGCACTGGCTTTAGAGGAGGCAGGACAGAGAAGCAGAGGGACAGACCCCCAGATGGTGAAGGGTTGGCCACGCTTTGGGAGAAAACCGAGAAAAACTTTCCCTATCACAAGAAATCAAATCAAGCCTTTGATAGACAGCCTTGGAATATGCGGATGAGGACTTGGTGGGCACCCAGCTATTCCCAGTCTTGGTCCCTTTATGAAAAGCCACCCTGGGCTATGTGCCTGGTCTCCTTAGCTGTGAGTCTGGCCCCTCTTTTGGACCCATTCTGGTGTATACGCTGCTCTGCTGCCTCCCACCACTTTGGGAAACACCGCCTTCAGCAGCCTGGTGAGGTTCCTCTCCTAACGTGCCAACTCTCCTGCCCTCCAGTCCCGGCCCTGCCCAGGGCAGACCGGGTACGCGGCCATTCTGTCCCTGGGACGCACTCATCATCATCTCTAGGAACTGCAAGCTTTTCAAGGTCCTGAGAAAAATATGAGGTCTGGGAAAGACAACTATTGGACTCACAGTACAAAACAAGAACACAACAGAATAAAAATTAATAAGTTTAGTTCCATGTCTGTAAAGGGCAGCGCTTGGTTGCATTCATTAATTGATAAATTTAATATTCATAAAAATGTCATTGCACTTACAAACTATTTACAGGTTAAATGATCTCTTTGCCAGAATCCCTAAGTATGCATAATGAGTGCTGAGAAGTTGTAGTCAAGCGTAAATTAAATAACTTACTCAGAGTATATTAACTCAAAAGCAAAAATCATAAAACAATCTTTTCCATTTTTACAACAAAAATTTATTACGTATGGAATGTGGGTGTACTTAAATATATTTGATATGATGTGGGGTAGAAACTCCAAAAATGAGTGCTCAGGGCCTGTGGAAATCACAAAATGCCTGAATGTGTGATCTTGGGAGACTGTGATTAAATATTAGAGGTTCTGTTATATTGTACACCGAGCAGTTTACATGCCACTACAGCAGTGGTTACATAAATTATGGTAAACAATGGACTGCTAGGCAACCATTCGAAAGAATGATGTGTTATTTACATGCACTAATAGAAGACATCCACGATATATTATTATATGAACAAAGAAACTGGAGAAGAATATCTACAGCATGATTTATTTTGTGTCAAAGCACTTCGTGTGTGTGTGTGTGTGTGTGTACACAAATAAGTATGGAAGTGCATGTTGGCATATGTGTAGAGAAATTCTGTAAAGATCCACAAGCAACAGTAATCATTTCTCTCTGAAGATTAGAAATGAGGGATTACAATGGGAGAGGGAACGTCTATTTCCATGTTATATAATATTATTATACTCATCTGAATTGCAAGAACAGTTAGGAGGTGCATATATTAATTTATTTTGAAAACAACAACAACATTGCCAAGAAGAGTGTGGTCTGTGAGTAGACTGGGAAGGGAGAAGTGTGAAAGCCAGGACTCAGCACTGCTGGTATAACACTGTCCACAGGCAGCAGCCCTGAGCAGGGAGACCTGAATACTGGTCACCACAGAGGTGGGCAGAGCGAGTGTCCAGGAATGGTCAACAGAGTCCCCATGGCCTGCCAGATACAGGCCCCCAGATTTCTGCCTTCCTTCACATTTAAGCACCCTTCTGATTCAGCATCATTTCACGGAGCGCTGATTGTATTGGTTTCCTGTGGCTGCTCTAACAAACTACCGTAAATTTAGTGGCTTAAAACAACGCAAGTATATTATCTCACCAAAGTTCAGAGAGGTCACAAGTGCTAAATGGGTCCCACTGGACTGAAATCAGGTGTCAGTCAGCAGGGCTGCATGTCCATCTGGAGGCTCTGGGCGACAGTCCATTGTTTGTCTTCTCCAGCTCTGGAACCTGCCCTCGATCCTCAGCTTGTGGTCTCTTCTCATCTTCAAAGCCAGCAGCTTTGAAATCTTTTTTTTTTATAGAAAAAAAAAATTTTTTTATTGTTTTTGACACAGAGAGAGAGAGACAGAGACAGAGAGAAACAGAGAGAAGGGGGAGGACCCAGAGCAGTCTCCATAGTTGTACGTCATCAGTTTTTGACCTGGTTTTATTCCACACAGGTGGGTGGAGGCCGTGCAGGGCAGGAAAGGGGCCGGGAGCCTCCTGCATGGGAGGCACACCCCCCACAAGCTGGGAGCTGAACCTGGAGCCTCCCACATGGGAAGCTCACCCCAGCAAGAACCGAACTGGGGGCCACACCCAGTTCAGCATATGGGGCTGCACAGGCCGGGGCCGGGATTTGATCCTCAGACTCCGGGGCTGCAAGAGGAGCACCCAACCCACTGAGCCATCCTGGCTCCCCCATTGCATCTTCAGCTTTCTCTGTGTCCAATCTTCTGCCTCCCTCTCCTGCTTATACCTACCGTTGTGACTAAATGGGGCCCTCCTGAAAAAATCCAGCACCACTTCTCCTTCTCAAGGTCAGCTGAGTGGCAACCCTAACTCCCCTCTGCCGCATAACCTAACACAGTCACAGGTCCCACAGACCAGGACATGAACACTTCTGAGGGGACCACCGTTCTGCCCACTACGCCAACTAAACGGCAGGTGCAGTTTGGGGAGATGAGAAATGCAGTAAGGAAGAGAGACAACCCTTGCCCTCTGGAGTGCTCAATCTGCAAAGAGGGCAGAGAACATGTGTGGCCACCTCTGCAGGACTACATGCGGGAAGGAGCGGCCGAACCAGTTTTGAGAACTTTAGCTCACCCATCGAGATGTTGCGACGTGAGAGCCAGAGTGATTTATTGAAGTGAGTTGTCAGTGCCCGTGCATCTGCCGTTACCCATTGGGGAAGGAAGGGATGTCCCCCTCACCTTAAGGGGCCTCTGGAAGAGCTTGGTGTACGTCCCTTGGAGACAGGGGGAGGCAATGGTCAATGAGTTGGTATGTGACATTCATCTGAGAACTCTAAAGCAAGAGGTCACGATTAGGCTGATGAGGTAAAGGAGAGAGAGGCCAGGTTGCCCTGGAGATTACAGCCACACTTCCACCAACAGAGTGAGATGAGGCCTGTCCCCTGTGTGCTAAGTAGACCCTGCGGGAGAACTGGCCTGAGCCATCTTCAGAAGGACTGTCCCAAGAAGGGTCCTTGAGTGAGTATTGAAATCAACCAAGCCCAGAGAGAACCCACAGCAATCACAGCAAGTCCGCGAGGCCTTGCCTGCCCTTCCTCTGTCCCCTTCCTCCTGATCCGTGCCTGGAGGAGTCAGCGCTAGCCTGGTGGGGAGAGTGCAAGGGGAGGAAAAGAGAAGACAGCCCCACGCCCTCCTGCTTCTGCCCCTCCTAGGCTGACGCAGGCCCACGCTGGGCACAGGAAAGAACTTCCCCTTGAACTAAAGCTTTGCGCTTTAACTATTATGTTGCACCGGGTGTTTTCATGACTAGAATGCGATAATCTGGGCACCTGACAGTGACATTATTATAAAGGCCTGACCAGCCCAAATTGTGAGAAAACTCATCAGAGCTTGTCCAGTTTGGACAAAGCCATATGTGCTTTTCCCTTCGGGCCCAAGTGACGGAGGTGGGGGCATTTGTGGTTGGTTCGGTCCTCTCTGCTGTGTAGACTGAGCCTGCGCAATGGCCAGAGAGGGACTGAGCCTGGGGCACGGGCATGTGGAAGCCTCCGGTCGCGCTGCCGGCCTTGTGCTTGTGAAAGTCCACCCGCGGCGCAGAAGACAGGACACACTGGCCGCGTCCGTCATTCCCAATCGGCCTCCGGTTTCCCTTTGCCATCTCATGGCTGATCACTCACCCACCTACAGCCTCACTGAGTCCACATGTGACAACAGCAACAACGGCAACAATAATAGCAGCCAGTACTTCTGTCGTGCTTACTATGTGCCTCTTTTACAAACTCGTTCAGTAAATTCAATGTCTACGTCTCTATTCCAACTCTATGAAGTCAGGACTGTTCTTACTGCTTTTTTTTTTTTTTTGGTAGATGAAAAAACAGAGGCACAGAGAGGTTAAGTAATATGCCCAGAGTCACACAGCTAGCAAGTGGCAGAGGCAGATCCCAGCCTTAGCAGCCTGGTTGCAGTTAATGACTTTGCTCTTCTGTTTCTGGAACACGTGAGGATTTCTCTGCCTCCATCTGTGCCTAGGATGATTTTTCCTCCTTGTTCACTCTTCAAAGTTCTACTCATTCTACAAGGTCCAGCCCGAATGTTCCTGCTCCCTTAAATGCCCCTGGCCCCCACCTCCTCCTGGTCGGAGCACTTCCTTGCTGCCCACTTGTTGCTCACTTCTGCTGCAGGATCACATAGCACTGTCTTTATTTGTACCTACGTCTGTCTTCTCAGACAGACTGTGGATCCCGGAGGCAGAGAGGATGTCTTTGTAGCCCCGGGACTTGTTACAGAAATGGCAATGTGCTGAATTGATTTCGTCCTGGGTCTCACGCCTATGACTGTGCCTCATCTCCCTGATCCAGGCACACGTGTTAGCTGTTGGGCTCTTTGACATGACTGGGGGCCTTGAGAACAGCTCAGAGTCTGGGTCAAGTCCAAGGTCAGTGCAGTGTTTCATGCTGAAGGGCTGTGTGGAGCCGGGATGGGCTCCATTACTTCTGTCTGCTCCCCTGAGCTGCCACGGGCTTCAATCTGCTTTGTTCTCATGACCTTAGTGAAGCTTGGCTGGCCAAGGAGGCTCACGGGACAGTTAAGCACTGGCACATCCGTGCCCGCTGAGTGTATCGACGGGGTTCCTCCCCTCTCCCATCACTGCTGCCTCTGGGACTCAGAATTCCTGGGAATCAGGCCACTGCCCTAAGGTTCCAACTGGAGAAAAATCCCAAGTCCAGGACAATGAGGCCTGAAGCACCACATGAGTTAACACAGGGAATTCTAGTATTTCTATTCCAAGACCTTCTCTGGGCACCCCTGCTACCCTCTCAGGCTCCTTACTTGCTTGCCAGGGACAGGATCCCTCCCCAGTGCCGTTTATTTCTTTCACAGAGCCGCCTCAGAACTGGGAGCAGCCTCCAAACTGAGCAGTGTCCAGCTGCAACACCTCATGCCATCTCTGGCTTTGCTGAGGTCATTGTCCTGCTAAAATCCCTCAATGGCTGCCTCATGTCAAAGTCTGTGTGATCTGACCCCTGAGCAATTCTCTTCCACCTCACTCTGCTCCAGCCACACTGACCTTCTCTCCATTTCTTCAGGTTCTCCACTCCCTCCATTTCCCACAGAATGCACCCCACTTACGCTCTCTGGGCTAACCCGATTTGCCAGCGCTTTCTCCACTTTGATATTCTTTCCAAAGAATTACTTCATTGATTTGTTGGTCTCTTGCATCACTGACGGGTTGATTCACTCATTCACTAGATCATTTTCAAATAGTCTACCCTTGGGTTGGAGCTGTGTTTGGAATAGTGATTGGCCCATCCTGTGATTGGAGAGAGAAGGTAATACTTAGGTCAGGAATGCTACGGATCCTGTTAGAATCAAGATACAGATGAACGTCTCCCAAAGACCAATCCAGGATTGAAGGTCTGAGGGGCAGTGAACGCTAGTGGTCAAGAGAGTGGCCTCTGAAGTCAGATGGCCTACATTTGATGCCCTCGCTATCATTGCTGGTGTGAACTTGGGCAACTTGCTTTGCTTGCTTCCACCTCAGTTTCCCTATTCATAAAACGGGAATAATTCTAGTATCTGTTTCTTAGTATTGCTAATACACATAAAGTCACATGGAATAGTGCCTGGCACATAGTATTCATTACCTAAATGTTGGCTCTGATATTATGGGAGAAAGTTTGAAATATCTATAGCAATAGTATTCCATACTATATTCTATACATAGTTCAATACCATATATAGTATTCCCAAAGGCATGTGGAAGAACTGTTTCTCTCCACGACCTTAACCCCTACAAGTTCTTTTCTCTAGAGGCAAACTCTACTACTGGTTAATGTATCCTTCCAGAGGTATTTTTGCTATCTATCTATCTATCTGTCTATCTACCACCTATCTATGTATCTATCAATCTATCTAACCTATCATTTAATATCCATCCATGCATCACCTAACTATTTGACACGAAATTACAGCATTGCACATAGTCTTCTGATTTCTGATCTTTGCTTTCATTCAGAAAGGTCTCTGAGCACTCATAGTTCCTCATCCTTCTCTCTGAGGGCTGAAAATGTGCACAGGGGGAGTCAGGGGGCCGGGGCTACCACTTGTTGGCTCCTGGAGCCCCCTTGCAGCCTGAACCCTCATGCCATAGTCCTCTTTTCTCTGAAGGTTTAATGTAACTAAGACAGTGGTTCTCACACTTTATGTGCATAAGAATCACTTGAGGGATTCCAGGGACCCACTCCCTAGAGATTCTGATGCATTTATGTCCAGGGTGGCCCAGGAACAGGTGGGCGATTACAAAGCAGGGCGTTCACAGACACCACACTAAAAAACAGAGTCACAAGGAGCATTTCCTGCCCAGAGAGTGACAGCATGTTTGAGGTTCCATGATCTTCAAGGCCCTGACGCTCAACACGCATCCAGTCTTTGCAAACTCATGGTCCAATCAGGGTGGCAGAACTCGCTTACAAGGGAGCGGCGCAGGTGGCCTGGGCTGTGGTTTCAGAAGAGAGGTTACTGCGAGTTCTGAAAGTTCTCCTGGAAGAAGATGAACTTGAGAGTGACCATAAAGGACAAAAGGAATAGGTGGTTGGGAAGAGTACAGACTAACTTGAAATACAAAGATGCGCCAAGAAAAATCACATTGTAACTACCAGGAGGACATGTTCACAGCAAGCAATGAGAAGAGGCATCTGCTCTGAGCGGATGCAGCCCACGGCACAGGGCTGGGTAACTGGACAACTCCTGGATTTGTTTCCTGGAGGAGGCAGGCTTGGTGGCTAGGTGTGGCCAGGCTAAGGAAAATAGGGAAGGTTTGTGCCGTGTGGAGTGTCTGGCTTCTCCTGCTCATTCATGTCTCCACTTAACTGTCACCTGGCATGGCCTTCTATGACCACCCTAGAAAAGTCATCCCCCGGTTTCTTTCAATCTCATTATTCTGCTTTATATTCTTCTGAGCACTTGCTCCTATCTGAAATTATCTTATTCTCTATTTTCTGGTTGACTTGCTGTTTATGCGTTTATATGCTTATTGTGTATCTAATTTCAACGGGGTGTAAACCTCCATTAAAGCAGGGGTTTTATCTGTTTTGTTCAGTCCTGTATCCCAAGTGCCTGGCACATTTCAAACGTTCAATAGATATTTTTTCAATAAATAGATGCATGAGTGAAAAGATCAAATGGAACCACATACACCATAACCAGCAGCAGCAGGCTTCTCTGTACTCCTTTGTCTTATTTGTGGAAGAGGAAGCCTTTTCTTTCCCTGACCTGGAAACCCACCCCTGCAGGATTTCTGAAGCACTGCCCTCTGGAAGGAGCCCGGTGGG
This sequence comes from Craseonycteris thonglongyai, assembly GCA_004027555.1. NCBI lineage: Eukaryota > Metazoa > Chordata > Mammalia > Chiroptera > Craseonycteridae > Craseonycteris > Craseonycteris thonglongyai. The sequence continues at coordinate 18,285 of PVKE010013037.1, forward strand.
CCTTGCTGAGGCTGATCCACCTATGGTCATCATTGTGGCTGCATTCCCCAAACCAGCTGGACTTGACAAACACCCTAACACCCTTTCCACACAGAAGCCATCTCTCTGCCCTCTCTCCAAATCACGTAGCTTCAATAACTTCATCAGGCACTCGAGAGAATTTTTTTTTCTATTAGTGAAAATATCTGTGGAAATGTAGGAGACAATGTAGGAGACAAAATGCAGTGCAATTTGTCACTTTATTCCATGCCAGCATAGAGCTGGAAGCATTCAGACATATCAATATGCAAGCATGACTGCTGGAAAATGTGCAGGGGCTTCAGTCTCTGAACAAAACTCATAGCCAGAGGAAAAACTTAGTGATTTAAAGAATGTCTTTTAAGCCAAAATCTCTCTGGACCAACGGTTGGAATTGTTCCAAGGTAAGTAAATCAGCTCTGTTCTTTTTCTAGGATCAGGTAGCTTTGAGAACTTTAGTGACCCCTGCAACCCTGAATAAACTGTTAGGGCTCTGCTGTAAATCTGAGAACAACTTTTCCTGTCTGTTAAAAAGATCTTTGAAATGACATCAATTACCCCCACCCCCTTTAAGTAAAATTCTATTTTAAATTCTAATTCTGAAGGTGCACGTTCATTGAAGAAAATTTGAAGACAATGATTTTTAAAAAAATTAAATTATTATCATTCTATAATCTCAATAGAAAAGACATTAACAGCTCCCTGACTCCTTTTTTTTCTCTTACCATCTAGCCCTTTTTCTCCTAGGAAGATACATAAATTCTATTCTAGACATGTTTTTCTCCCCGATCATATGGCCACATGTTTGGGACTCTGATCTCTCTCTCTCTCTCTCTCTCTCTCTCTCTCTCTCTCTCTCTCTCTCTCTCTCTTTCTCTCTCTCTCTCACTCACTCACTCTCCCCTCCTCCCCATCACACACACACACTGTGTCCCTTTATATTCTCTGAGAAATATGGTTTTACATGGCTTTACTGCATTGATATTATTTTTGCTTAATGTTATAAGTAACCATCCTTTTTTGCTGGACATTTGAGTTGTTTTAATCCTCTACCTCCGCATCTGTAAAATAGAGGCAATAATGGAATGGACCTCACATGACTGTTTGAAGATAAAATGAAGGTTTTGGCAGAGTGCCTGGCCATTTTATCTGCTCAATAAAGAAATATTAGATGTGCTTATCATCAATTTGGACTGACTTAAAATGTTGTAAAGATGATCTTCGTAGCTAAATATTAATGCAAATCCTTGTAAATTGCCCTACAATAAATTCCTAGGAATGGGATACCTAGATCCAAGATTATGAACCTTTTTAAAGATTTTTATATATATGGCCAAAATCAGTAAAAATGACTGCCTGTTCCTTGTGCCCTCTTTGGCACTCAGTAGTAGGATATATGGTAATCTTTTTCAATTTAATAGGCACATTGTTTGGATTTGAATGTCTTTATTTACTAATGAGGTTGAACATTTTTTCATATGTTACATTAGTCACTTGTGATTCTGCATTTGTGTATTTGGTCCTGCCTTTTCCTGTTAGGGGATTATTTTTTCCAATTAACATTAATTTCTATGTAGTTAGCACATGAAACTTTTGTGTTTATGTGTGTGCACGCATGTGTGTGTGCACGCGCATGTGTGTGAGAGATCAGTTTCTGGTTTCATGTGTCTTCTTTAAACTTGATTTATGGACTTTTAGAAGAAGAGATTATTCATTTTTTTATATTTATGTAGTCAAATCTTGCCTTTTCTTCTATTGCATCTTTTTATCCTTGGTTTTTTGGTTTAGAAATCCCTTCTCTGCGCAGAGGTCAAATATTGATCCATATTTTATCTTTATCTGTTTTATACTTTTATCTTTTACATTTATTTTTTTAAATCAATTTAGTCTTCATTTAAGTAGAGTTATGATGTAGTGATCCAATTTTATTTATTTCCAAATAATTAACAAGTTACTTCACCACGATGTATTGAATCTATTCTTTATCCAATAGCATAAAATGCTGTCTTACTTATGTGGGTCTCTTTTGGGAACTTCTAGTATATTGTGGTGACGTCTTCATTTTTATGCCCATGCCATTCTCTTAATTAATGTGCCTTTAAAGTATGTTTTAATGTCAAGAAATAAGTGCTTCCTTTAGTTCACTGCTTCAATGTGTATTTTGATTTCTCCCATGTTCATTCATTCAGAAGACTTTAAAAACCATCTTGCCAAGTTTCCAAAAATTCTCTTTGAATGTTTATTAGAATTATATTTTATTTATGAACCAATTAGAAGTAAATTGAATTTTTTAAATGTTGAGACTTCTTATTAAGAAACATGGTATATTTTGACCTTAATTCACTTTCTTTTATGTCCTAGAGTAGGATTTTGGATGAATTTCAATTCATTTAATTGAGTCTTTTAATTTTAACAAGAGAGTTTACTTACTTAGCTCATTCATATCTGTTGTCATAATTCTTAAATTAATGGAAAAAATAGGTGACTTTTATTTCTGTTATTTTAAAGTTTTGTTTTATGCTTACTTATTATTTTCTTTGTTATGCTTTGTTGTTGCTGCACTCTGGAAATACTATTTTTTGTTCTTTTTGACTGATGAATTTGAAGTTTATATTCTGGTTTTCTCCTAAAAGTTGTTTTTAATTAAAAAAATAATAATAATAATGACCAGATTTTCTCTACTTCATGTCAAAAAAGAAGACTTTATCAATACTCCTTATGAAAGAGTAAAAATCTAGTACATTTTTCCTTCTCTCCTATTACCTTCATTTTCAGTTAAGAAAAAGAAATGCAGGGTGTTAGATATGGGTTAGTATTAACTTATTTTAAGGTTTATTTAATGCATATGATGAAACTTCATAAAAAGTAATCATTTAGCTTTAGTTCAATCTCATAGTTTAGTCTTCAGTTCTTTAAATTATGGCTTCCATGGTCTTTAATTCTGTGTTTAACTCATGTCTTACGCATTAGGTTATAACAAAAAAGCAAAAACTCATGAACACAGTCAATAGTTCAGTGGTTACCTGAGGGTAAAGGGGAAGGTGGGTGGGAGAGCAGGGGTGAGGGGTGCGGAGAGTAAGCAGCAGGCATCAAATATATGGTGATGGAAAGAGAGCTGAGTATGGGTGGTGAACACATGATACAATGCATAGATGATGTAGTGTAGACTTGTACACCTGGAAATTACGTACTTGTTACCAACCAATGTCACCCCTATAAGTTTAACAATAAAAGAAATTTAAAAATTTTTTAAAGCATAAGACTATATCTTTAAGTGATTTTTTTTCCTCACAGCTTTTCATGTATGAGGAACCCTTCTGCTGCCGTCCAAGAATGATAATCCGGGCTGAGCATCAGAATTCTCCATGACATCTTGCTCCTTCTCATCTGGTGTTTGGTTTTATGGGGAGATCTAAAACTAGCCTGATTTTCTCCCTTTGTAATAAACATCTTATTTTCTCTTACATTTGGTGAGTACTTTCCCTCACCCCTGCCATTCAAAATTTTCACGAGGATGTTTCTCATGGTGGGTCTGTTTTCCCTCCCCGTTGCTCCGTCAATCCTTTCAATTCCCAGAAATAGCAGAAAACGTTTTTCCTATCTTATAAAAATAAATAATTCAACTTGGTTTGCTCTGTTTTCACCTATTCTACTTCCCATATCTGTCTTGAAGTTATGGCCCCTGTGATGGATGTTTCCTCCTCTTTTTAAGCTTATTATTTTCTTTTCTTTTTTTTTCTGTTCTTTTGCAATTGGGGAGAATTTCCCAAACTTAATTTCCACTTAGCTCTTGGAGAATCTCACCAGCTGTTCCTTGCCCTCAGCATGATCTGTAAATTCGCTGTTGCGTTTCATGCTCGTGTACTTTCTCAAGAAGAATGATGTGTATTGGGTGCTTCTCGTATACCTGGCATCGGGTTAGGTACAGATCACACACTGGCATCTTGGTTAAGCCCAGAAACTCTCTAAGTAGAAAGCACTATTTTATTTTATTTTACTTAGTTTACCTATTTTATGTATAGTTAGTATTCAATAGTACATCAATTACATTCATTTCAGGTGTACAATATTGTGATTTGACAATTTTATACCTTACAATGTGAAAATCTCATGAAGTCTAGTAAGCATCTGTCACAACGCAAACTTCTCACAATGTTATTGACTATATGCCCCTGTACTTTTTCTACCCAACCCCTTTATCCCACCCTCTCTGGTAACCTTTAGTCCCTATTTCTATGAGTCTTTTTGTTTGCTTGTTTATTTGTTTGTTTGTTTTGTTTATATTCATTCATTTTGTGTTTTTAGATTCTACATATAAGTGAAACTACATGCTATTTTTCTTCTTCTGTTGCTTATTTCACTTAACATAATATATTCTTGGTCTATCCATGTTGTCACAAATGGCAAAATTTTGTTTTTTTAAATGTATTGCTATGTAATATTCTATTATATGTATATTAGCATCTTCTTTATTCATTCATCTATCAACGGATACCTAGGTTGCTTCCGTATCTTGGCTATTGTATGTAATTAATGCTACAGTGAATATAGGGGTGCATATATCTTTTCAAATTAGTGTCTTTGTTTTCTTTGGCTAAATACTCAGTTTTTGTGAGGAACCTCCATACTGTTTTCCATAGCAATTGCACCCATTTGCAATCCCACCCACAGCACACAAGGGTGCCCTTTTCTCCACATCCTTGCCAACATTTGTTATTTGTTAAGAAGGCACCATTTTAAATCCCCTTTTTATAGGAAATGGATGGGCCCTTGAACTTGCCTGGGACCACAGAGCCAGCAGCATGGAACTGATGTTCAGCCAAGACTCCTCACCCTCACCCTCTGTGGTCTTCTGACCCAGTCTGTCCTGATTTGTCCTTTCTTCCTACTTTCATGGCTGAGCTTCTGCTTTAGATTCATAGATGCAATGACATTTTGAAGCTCATCTAGAGGAATATTAAGAGTTGTCTAAAATTATCTTTCCATATCTGCTTTTTTCCATAATTTTACTATTTAGGAAGACATGTCATCTGATCTTGCAGATGGACCCCTTTTGTGGAACTTACTGCCTTTCCCCCTGTCAGGTTAATTTCTGACCCTACCCTCTTCCAGGGGCAAATGTGTTTCACTCGATATCAAAACTTGAAATCAGCTCCAAATGAGATGGTCAGGGTAGGCCACTGTTCAGACCTGCTGGGTTTAGGCCAAAGGGGGAAGAGGAAAGAGGAAGTTTCCTGTCAAAGCACTAGACAATCCAGAGACCCGCAGGCTGGGGCAGGACGGAGGGTGATAGGGAGGCAGGTGCCTCAGGACTCTGTCTAAACACCAAGAGGTGGACTGCATATTTTGGGTGGGGTGTCCCAAAATAGCGGGAGAGTGACTTCTGCTTCCCTGGGCTCAGTCAAGAACTGATGTCACTTGTAACCCCGAGCTCAGTAAGGCCCTATGCCCCTGGCATGCTTCCCCAAGCCCTGGTAGAATCCACATGTGCATCTGCCCTGCCATCTCCCACCCTCACCTCCAGGCCTTCTCTTTGAGGTGGGGGGAAAGGGCTGTCGTAGTGGAGTTCTGCCAGGATCTCTTCCTTTAACTTAAGAGGGTAACAAACTCCTTTGTCCATAGACTGGGGCTTCTAAAAGTATATAAACCAGCTTAAGTGACATTGCTTAAATCCTTCAATGTCTGTCTCTCCATCACTCTCAAACTCCAGACTTCTCACCGTGACCTGCCGGGCCCTGCATGGTCAGCCCATTAGCCTTCCTTGCCCCCGTCTGTACTACCACAGCCCTCCCTGTCCATCCCCCCAACCCCCGCCCCAGCCCCACTGCCCTCTTTCCTACACCCCCATTATGCCAGGGCCTGTCCGGAATATTCTTCCCCTGTTGTTCTCATAACCGGCTCCTCCTTATCATTCAGGCCTCAGCTTAAGGCTTACCGGTACCTCCCCTGAAAGGCTTTTCTAACCCCCTGTAGAGATAACCTGCTGCCCCCTGCCTGCCCCTGCTTGCTCTCCATTACGCCTCACAGGAGTTCTCATCCTGAAATATCTTGTTTACATCTTTGTCTGCTAGGTTTCTGTCCGTCTCCTCCAACTGGAATAAAATTTTCATGAGGATGGGAATCGCGTCTTTCCGGTTCTTTTCTCTGTGGCCACAGTAGCCTAGAGCAGAGCTTGGCACATAGCAAGCACTTGTTGAGTGTGTGAAGTGGTGTCACCTGTTCCTTGGCCGGCAGTCAGCTCTCCCTCCATCAGGCCTGCCTCCTAGCTTTCAAACACCCTCTTACGTTTCCATCAGCCTTGCCTCCTTACAGCGCCAGAGTAGGCTCTCTGCTGTTTTCATATTCTGCTAGTCATTTAACCTGCCCAGGGGTGGAGGGAAGGCGGTGAGGGCAGGTGGAATCTCTAATGAGAGCTCCAGCTTTCTTGAAAGTTCAAGCTGAATCTCAATCAAACCTGGTCGGTCTCTCCCTGCCTGACCTCAGGTCATATCAGAGAAGTCAGATCTTCCGGGACCTGGATGAGTGAGGCACGTGTCTGCCTGGAGTGACACCTGGTGGGCCAGGTGACTTCCAAGAGGACCCTCCACACCGGGGCTCCCTGTTACTGTTTTCAGTACGAGGATCCCATCAGCTGCTGCAGGACAGTCCCCAGTGGCTTTGAAGAAAACTGTTGTCTAACGTCAAGCTTGTCCAACCCACGGCCTGCAAGCCGCACGCAGCCTAGGACAGCTCTGAACACATTCATCAACTTCCTTAAAACATTATGAGTTCTTTTGCAGTTTTTTGGGGTTTTGTTGGGTTTTTTTTAGCTCATCTGCTATCATTAGTGTTAGTGTATTTTATGTGTGGCCCAAGACAATTCTTCATCCCCTGTGGCCCAGGAAAGCCAAAAAGTTGGAGATCCCTGGTCTACGTGATGAGGCTCCTCCCATCAGATGAAGCCTGTGTGTACGTCACCAATGAGAAGTGGATGTGCCCCTCTGCTTGGTACCCTCCCCAAATCAGAGGTCCCCATCCATTCTCTGAAGTCACCTGACACACCATCTTTTGAACGAGGATTCCAGGGAGGCTGGAGCCCAGATGCGGTTCTGTGCTCTGCCCAGGGGCTAGAGTGGAGCTGGGCACCCAGTACAGACTGCGTGGCCTGAATTCCAAATTCACAGGTTAATAAACTCAGCTGGAGGCAACATGCCCATCATGCCCAGGCTCGCTTCATAGACCAGGCAGCTCCCACCCAAGAAAGGAAGAAACGTCCCCCCAAGGTCATATGACAAACAAATGGAAGAACCTTCACTTCATCCCTAGTCTCCTGATTCCAGTCTAGGACATTCTCACTCTACTGTGCCTCAGTTTCCCCAGAGAGGCAGGATTCTAAACTCCGAAGAATGGAAAGCAGCAAGTGCCTGCTACCCCACCCCTCCCGCCTGGCCACCCAGGGAATTCATTCCCCTGGAAGCAGGTGGGCCCCATTAATGCCGTCTCCCCCTGTGCCTGGAGGCCAGGAGCCCTGGCAGGGAAGGGGAGAAGCAGGCTGGGACACTATAGCACACAGTGGAGTGGCCATGAGGGGCACTAGCCCCAGGCACAGCCTACAGCCTGAAATTCGCAGTGGCTGAGCCTGGTCCTGCTTCCGTGAGGGGCTGACACACGGGCAGGGAGCTTTGGAGCCCCCGGAGAAGAGTGCGATTAGCTCAGTGTTCTGACTCATGCAGTGATGTCAGGGCAATGCCAGGGCAACCCCAGGGCAACCCCAGGGCAACACCAGGGCAACGCCAGGGCAACCCCAGGGCAACCCCAGGACAACCCCAGGGCAACGCCAGGGCAACGCCAGGGCACAGACTCCAACATTCTGGAGAAGAAAAGTGACCATCATTACCCATTGGAGAGGAATATTTTAAACACCTTCCATTGATGAGGCATAAAATTGGGGCTGTTCCTCCTCGTTTCTCAAAGCAGAAACTGTCGTGGAAAACCCCAGTGCTAACCAGGGCACCCTTCACGGAGCAGCCAGGAGCAAGCCCTGTGGACACTCAGGAGCTGAGCCCTGGGAGGAGCCCCATTGGAAAGCTTTTCATTTGAAGTGGGGTCTGACTTCTCAGCGCACGGTGGGCAGGGCCCATCCAAGGAGAGCAAGCTACCCATTAGTCTCCATCACAACATGTCATTTGAGGGTATGCTAAAGAAAACCCCTGATTGGCAGAGAGTAAACTCACTTAATAGGCTCTGTCCCTGCCAGACATAGATTAAAAGTGATTTTTTTTTCTTTTTTTTTTTTTTTTGCTTAAATTACATTTTATTTTCTCACCAGCTGCTAACTCTCTGAGACAGATTGGGAGATAAATTATCACAGCAGTGAATGAATCTAATTTTTCAATATAATTCACGGTAATTCTATATTTTCCACACAAAATGGAAATAGCACAAGCTCTTTGCCAAGAACCAAACTTTCAAAAAAAACATGCACACACACCATATCCTGGACTTCCGGAAATCTACGAGTTTGGAAGGTGTGGACTGAGGTGCAGAGAGGAATCCCGTAGTCTTGGGCGAGGGAGGAACAAGGACAAGAAGAGCAGTTAGAGAGAGGATAAGGGAACGAGTAGGTAGGGAGACAGCATATACTTAGATGCCTCCACCCTTCCCTCAGCTCATAACTGCCCAGCCCTCCAGATTCCCCTTCCCCCTCCAGATTTCTGACTTCTCTCTTCTTTCTAGAATGTTCTTCCCCCAGTTCTTCACATAGATAATTCCTGTTCCTCATCCAAGCTATGACTTAAATGTCACCTTTCCAGAGAGGTCTTCCTTGACCACTCAGGAGCACATGGTCCCCTCCCAATCATCTCCTATCACACTAGCCCACTTCGTTTTCTTTATTGCCATTCCCAGTATCTGAAAGGGTGAGTTTGTCTATTTATTTTTCGCCAGGGGTCTGTGTCCCTTTACAGGATGTAAGTATCACATGGGGAGGGTCTTTCCCAGTCTCGTTCACTATGCGCTGGCATAAGGTGGGGAATCCATGAATATTTCTGGACTCTATGAAATATGAATCCGAAAGGAAAGAGGAGGCGAATGCATTGCCAACACCTTGTCAGGTGCTGAGTGCCGGCAGCCTGGTGCGGGTGTCATGTAGCAATTTGTTATTGTTAGTGGGTTATTGATGGAAAATTGGGAGAGGGAATGGATAGAGCAGCCCTTGAGAAGGCAACCTGGCTCGCCCGTGAGCATGACTGCACCTTGTGTCAGTGAGTAGTCTCTTCAGGTTCATATTTCTTCCACCGGGCCTTCTCTTGCCAATATTTCCTGAGAAATTAAAAATGGTAACCATTAGGAAGGCTGTTTACAAACAAGTCTTTCTCCATTAGAATCAGAGCGAACACAGCTGAGGCCATCCTGACCTGCCTTCCTGTTGCTCCTGGTGACCTGAGATGCTGGCCAGAGCGCCTGTCTGGGCGGCTGGACCCCAGCATTGGGTCCAAATGAGCTTCAATAATTGAAAGATGCAGCATCTGCTATAGGGGAGAAATGTGGTCATGCTGTTTGCTTTAAAGAGGCTGAGCCCAGCTCTGGCTTGGATCTGGAGGGAATATAAATGATGCTATTAATTCCCTGTAATTTACAAGCCATCATTTGCACAGAGCTCTGTGCGGAAGGGTTTGGAAACCATGTATTGAACGCTGTGGGCTCTGGGGTGTCATCATCGTTCTTGCTACCTTTGGAAAAACTGGCTCAGTCTTGGGGGCTCAGCTCCAGTGATGCCCCAGCAGAGCCTTGCTAAAATACCCATCGTGTATCCCAGTTTAACCTGTCCCTCCAGGTCATTTCACTTGCATTTAGCCCTCACTTCATCTTCACTTTCAACCATGCTTGCTTGTTTCTGTGTCTTTCAGGGAAGACTCACTGAAGACTGAGACCATGTCTAAATCCTCTCGATGTCATTCTCTTTCCTCTCCAGCGCATCATGAACTTACACAATCAGGTCACATGAACTGCGTGGCACTGCCCAGAAGATGAGGCTGGCTAGCCACTCTGTGTGGGTGCCCAGCCAACGGCCATATAGAAAGAGTCCTGTGGAATTCAGTGAACCTGAGGGCGTGGAGAGAAAGAAGGGTTATTCACTGCCTTTGTGGGAAATATCTGTAGAGGAAGTGTCCCATTTTTGCCCCAAAGTGATAACAGTATCTCAGTGTTCGATTGAGACTTCTCACTTCCCTCTTCTCAGTCCATTTCAGATGAGGCTCGCTCTCTCTTTAGTCACAAGAGCAGAATATATGACCCAGACCCAAGCCAGTGAGAGCTCTACACTCCCAGGCTTGGCTCAGGATTGGCGGCTTGACCCTCAGAACCAATGAGATGCCTGAGGTTTGTGGTGTGACTCCTGGCAGGGACAGGTGTTTTTGCCAGCTGTGCTTAATGATGGGAGTCATCAGCTCTGGAGTGGCTGCTACCACGGAGCCAGCATAAGGAGCCTGAGACCTAAAAAACCACCCAGTGGAAAGCAGAACTAAAGACGACAGTGAAAAATGAAGCCCCATGAACATCCATGGAGCCCTGAATCCAATTAGACCTACATAGTTTTTTCCTACCCAGGGACTTTTCAATGATGTGAGTTGGATTGGTTGTCATTTGCAATAGAAACCACCCCTCTCCCCTGCAACTATTATAGTATATTATAATAATATTATATGTCCTTTATGCCAGCACAGGTGATCCGTGACCAAAGTAATGATTAGGGAAGAGTTCATCGATGTAGTCGAGGAAATGATCAAATTCACTTATACAAGTAATCAAAGAGGAGCCAATTAAAACAATGGGATAGCATTGTTTGCCTAGCAACCTGACAAAGATTAAATACAATGATAATACTCTGTGATAACTAGACACATAATGTGGAAAAGATATTCATAAACTGTTGGTAGGAAGATAATTTGGTGGGTGATTAATAAATGTGCATTAAAATCCTTAGAAACATACAAACTCTTTACATGCATCTAGAAAAAAATCCTAAAGAAATGATTAAGAATGTGTGCTTTTTGCTAATAGAATAAACATTGGGGTAAGTGTTTATAAAGCAGTGAAAAATTGAAAAGAACTGAAATGTTCAATAGAAGATAGGTTAAGTAAATTTTCGTGCATGCTATAATCAAAGTTATGTATTTATTAAAATTATGTTTTAGAATAGGATTCATTTATATAGAAAAATGTTTGTAAGCAGTGATAAAGTGGCAAATAAAGTATTACATATATGTCAAAAAATAAAAAGAAGGCAAACAAGAGAGACAATGGATAGTAAGAGTTTCCATTCTGAATATAGTGATTAGAAGTATTTTTAAATTATTTTTTGTTCTGCATTTTTCCAACTGGCTTAACTTTCCAAATACATCCTGTATTTGACCTCTACGTACCACCCACATGGCTGCCAGCCTGATCCGAGCTGCCATCAGCTTAGGAGTGGATGGCTATGATAGCTTCTAACTGTCTGTGGTTCTACTTCAGTCCACTCTCTGTACAGTAGCTGAAGTGATCCTTTCAACATGTTTGTCTGCTCCAAACCCTCGGTGGCTTTCCATCACACTTACAATAAAATCCAAAGGCCTAAAGTCAGACTAAAGCAAGCTTGTCCAACCTGCAGCCCACCGGCCATATGTGGCCCCAGACGACTTTGAATAGTGGCCCAACACAAATTTATAGACTTTCTTAAAACATTATGAGATTTTTTTTTGTGATTTTGTTTTAGCTCATCAGCTATCGTTAATGTTAGCGTATTTTATGTGTGGCCCAAGACAATTCTTCATCTTCTAAGGTGTCCCAGCGAAGTCAAAAGATTGGGCACCCCTGGACTAGAGTCACCCATACTTCTGCTTAAACTTTTCTTCCCTGAGAAGGTTTTTCTTGATCTTTCAATTTCCAATAACATGGCCCGCCAACCTCTTACCTTGTTTTCAGGCACTTATCAATACCTGGCACTGTACTATAATTTAAATAAATGTAATTTGGTTCATCAGGTACACTTCACACTTAAATGTTAATTCTTTGAGGATAAAAGTGATCTGCTTAATTCATCATTGTATCCCCAGGGCCTAAAACAGTGTCAGGAACCTAGGCACTGTTGACTAAGTGAATAATTGGAATTAACTTTATTAAAAAAATTTTTCTTCAAGATTCATGGGTTATCTATATATTATGTTTTAACCATTTAAACAGAATGTAATGAAAACAATTCAGGAACTTCTCTTTCCTGTTCCAATATTTAGACTTTGGAAGTTGTCACTTTGGGAGCATCCTCACAGTAAGAAAAAATTTGAAAGAAAAAAAAAACAAACAAAAAACCCTGAAAATCAACAACTCTTCTTAGATTCATGAGAGAATTAAGATCACAGGGCAAACCAACACCCAAAAAATTGGAGAGACAGGGGTATACAGAGAATCACAGCCTCTGATAGACTCATGAATAGACTAGACCTAGCTAAGAAAAGAACTTTAATAAAGGTCAATTGAAACTCCCAAAACTGAAATAGAAAGCAGTAAAGGAATAAAATAGACTTAACAGACTACCAATGGGACAATGTCAAGGGGGACAATGACAAGAGGTAAAATATATAGGAAAAGGGAAATGAGGAAGAGAGAAAGAAGCAGAAGAAATAAATGAAGTAATAATAACTGAATTTTCTAAAATTAATGACAGACATCAAACAGATTCAGGAAGCTCAAAAAGCACAATGTAAGATAAACCCCGGAAAATCTACACATAGGCATCTCGTAATTAAACTGCAGAAAATAAAGACAAAGAGAAAATCTTCAAAGAAGATTTGCCTATGAAAAAAAGATTTGCCTATTTGCCGGGGGAAAAAAAGTAAAGGAATATGTGTAGAGAGGTAGCATGCTGACATAAATCAAAAGAAAGTTGAAGCAGCTACATTAGGTTCAGACAAGCAGATTTCAGAATAAGGAAACTTGTCAGGGATAAAGAAGGAGCATTACTCAATGGTAAAAGTGTCAGTTCTTCAAGAAGACATAACAATACTTAGTGTGTATGTGACTAACAACAGAGTATCAAAATACATAAAACAAAAAATGGATAGATCTGCAAAAAGAAATAGACAAAGGCATTTTTATAGGTGAAGGTTTCAACACACCTCTTTCTACAATTGACAGATCTTGTAGGCAGAAAATCAATAAGAAATAGTTGAACTACATAGAACCATCAATCAACTGATTCTAATTGACATGATAGAATATTTCATCAAACAGCAGAATATATATTCTTTCCAAACCATATAGAATATTTACCAAGATTGATAACATTACAGGCTATAAAACATACCTCACAAAATTTAAAAGATTAGAAACTATACAAAGTATGCTCTCAGATTGCAACACAATTAAATTAGAAACCAATACCAGAAAGATAGCTAAAGCATATTAAAGTATTTGGAGAGTAAGCAACACAATTTTAAATAATTTATAAATCAAAGAATAAATCTCAAGAGAAATTTTTTAAATATAAACTAAACAAAGCTGAAAATATAACTTGGCAAAATTTGTGAGATGCAGCAAAAGCTGTGCTTAGAGGGAAATGTATATATAGTATTGTATGTATGAATTTATGTTAGACAAAGATAAATATCTAAAAGTATCCAAGTTTCCATCTCAAGAAACCAGAGACAGAAGAGCAATATAAATCTAAAGCAAGCAGAGAAAAAAATTAGAGCAGAAATCAGTAAAAGTGAAAACCGGAAACAATGGAGAAAAAGAACAAAGCAAAACTGGTTCTTTGAAAATATCAATAAAATGATAAACCTCTAGTGAGGCTGACCAAGAATGAAAGGGAAAAGACACAAATTATTACTTATTACAAATGAAAGAAGACTATCAGTACTGATCCCATGAAATATAAAAGGATAATAAAGAAATATCATGAAAACTCTGTACTCACTAATTTGATAATTTAGGTGAAATAGACCAATTTCTTGGGAGACACAATCTACAGAAACTCACACAAGAAGAAGTAGATAATCTTAATATATCCACACCTACTAAAGAAATTGAATGAATAATTTATAACCATCAAAACAGAAAGCCCAGGCCCCCATGGTTTCACTGGTCAATTCTACCAAAACTTTAAGGAAGAAATGAGAGCAACTCTGTAGAATCTCTTCCAGAAAACACAAGCAAAGAGTATACTTCCTAACTCATTTTATGAGGCCAGCCTTTCTCTAGTATCAAAAACAGATAGAGACATTACAAGAAAATTACAAACCAGTATATCTTATGAACATAGAAGCAAAATTCTCAGCAAAATACTAGCAAATTTAATCGAACAATACATAAAAAGAATTGTGAGCCATGACCAATTGGGATTTATCCCAGGTACAAAAAGTAGACTCAATGCTTAAAAATTAATTAATAATCATCTGTGACATCAACAGGTATCCATAGATGCAGAAAAAAACACTTGACAAAATCCAATAAATGCAGGAAAATACATTTGACAAAATCCAATACTCTTCCATGATACAAACTCTCAACAAACTGGAAATAAACTGCAATGACCTCAAATTGGCAAAGTGTATCTACAAAAAAATCCTACAGCTAACATCATATTTAATGGTGAGAAACTGGATGGTGCCCCTACATAGCAACAAGGCAAGGATTTCCCCTCTTGTCACTCCTAATACATTACACTGGAAGTCTTAACTAAGGGAATAAAATGGTAAAAGAAAAGAAAAGGAACACAGATTGGGGAGTAAGAAATTAAACTGTCATTTATTGTCTATGTAGGAAATCCCAAAGACTCAGCAAAAAAACTGAAACTAATAAGCAATTTCAGAATTGCTGGCTTCTTTGGCTCCAAGTCTGGGATATATGAGTCAAACAAATAAAAAATAAAAAACAAGGAACTCATCATTGTGTTATTCCTTGGGTCTTGAAGTCCCCAGTCAGCCTGACTTCTCTCCACCTTCCAGAGTCTTGTTCTATTTGTTGTATACATCACGTCCAGAGTTTTGACTTGTACTTAGTGGGAGGACTAGGAAAAAGTACACATAATCCATCCGCCCAGAGCAGAAATCCTGGAGCTATCTTTATAATCATAAAACAAATCATGTCAGTTCCCTGCTAAAAATGCTCCAGTGGCTTCCTATCAAACCTAAGCTCAAATCCACACCCCTTCCCCTAATCTACACCTTCATAAACAGTCCCATGCCCACCTCTCTGGGCTCATCTTTTACTGTACTTCTTGCCCACTCAGCCAAACTGGCCCTCTTTGTCTTTCTCAAATATCTGGGCTCCTTCTGCATTAGAACATTTGTACCAGGGCCCCTGCTGCCTGAAGCAATTTCTCTATATGTTCAGATCCCATTGTAAATATGGCCCCTGAAAAGATACCTTCCCGAAGACCCAATTTCTATCCTCTCCCTTGTAAGCATTTTTTCTCTGGCTCACTCTTACGTCTTTTTGTTATATAATAATTTCTGTAGTTGTCTCCCACAGTAGAATACCAGCTCCGTGAAAACAGGTTTTAGGTGGCTTATGCACATATATATCCTCAGACCCTAAGACAGTGCCAGGCACAGTACAAGCCCCACCCAAGTAATTGTTGAAAGTAATGAGTGATTGAATAGACCTGCATCATCAACCATCTAACTTCTACCAGTACCTGGGAAAGACAGTTCAGTACCAGTTAGTAGAAAACATGCAGCATTCACAAGTGTTGTGACGTCATTTCCTCCAAGTCAGGGGGTCAGGCAAATGATGCCCTATTAGTAACATAAGTTAGAACAGACAATGTGTTTTCATAGCTTGTAAGTGAAAAAAATCCTTCACAAAATTGCATTTTAGCCAAATATTAGCAAATGTGGAAATTAAAGAAAATAAAAATACTGCATATAAAATCTCTGTGGCACAGCATAGTCAGAATCAGAGAAAATTAATTGTTCATTTTTAGTGTCATGTAATTGCATTTATCAGCTTATAAAATAATGCACTCCCATTGTTTTCAGAAAACAGGAGGGAGCAAACAAGAACATAACAACTGCAGATAACCACTGACAATAAATTGACCTATTTTTCTTTCTTTTCTCTATGCAGATATAGATATACAGAGGGTGCCAAAAAATATGTATACACATTTTAAGAAAAAAAAACTGTATTAAAATTGTAATACTCATATACCAATAACAAAAGATGAATACAAGTCACGTTTAACTTCTGCAATTCCAAGAGGTGCTCAAAGTGGTTACCACCGGTATTTACGTATCACATAGATAACATCTCTTAAAATGTGCACACACTTTTTTGACAACCCTGGTACATTCATGGAGATATGGTTTTGTGTTTTGCCTAATTGGGTGTGTAATTCAGAGCGAGAATGAGATGAGAATATGGTACCTTTCCATTTGGGAGAAACTTAACCATGATGAGAATAACCTATGTCTTGGTATTGGCTGCTAGACATTTGGGAAAACAGGCAAAGCAAATGTTATCAAAGAATCAGGCATCTGGATGCTTTTGAGCAATTCATGAGAGAAATATTGGATTCGCATCACTTTAGCTTTTTAATTATTTTTAATTCTTTGAGAATTTAAAACTCAAGTAAGTCAAATAAGCATTCAGCTAAAAACATAAGATACCTTAAGATATGTTTGGTTGCATGCAACAGAAACTGTCGCTTAAGGCTAAAATGGATTCATCTGGAAGCAGAGGGCATCTCATGGAAATTCGTGGCGGGGCAGGATAGCCAGACAGCATGGAACTGGGACCGTGTCTGCCTTCCGCTCCTGGTGGTGGCACGGTCCCTGGTCTCTGCGGCTCTCTGCACATCCCTGTATTTTTCACAGCTCAAGCTGGTATCCTCCTTTCCCTTAGTTTCAGTTTGCACGTGGTTTTGCGAGTGACAATATTGGTCTATACATCTCTGACATCACAGCCTGGCTCCCTGCAGTTAACAATCACAGTCTTTGGGTCTCTTCATTGCATTTCTAGCAAGTAAGACGTGAATGGTGAATCCTACCTTTTGGAAGACCTGTGCTTGCATCAGCCAAAGACCTGTGGCTGAGAAAGGAGATCGAATCATATGGGCAAGGGGGGCTATTGGTGAGAGTAATAGCAGCAGAACCCCAGAGGAAGTAAGAAGGAGGGAAAATTAGTAAATGACACAATAAAGAAACCTAACCTCATAAAGTTCATCAAAGCAAATTCAAGTTCACAATATTAAAATCAGAAAGCCGTTGTAACAACCCACATAAGATAATTTTTTTAATTATGAAGGCATATTTTGCCAAATTGTCAGATAATTTGAAACCTCAATAAAATAGGACCAAAAATGTCTTTAAAAACATGTTATTCCAAACTTGATGCAAGGGAAAATGGAAAACAGAATTAGGCTTACATAGAAGATTATTTACAAGGACCACAAAGATGTGCTGCCAATTATTCCTAATGCAAATGACTTTTGTGTGCTATAAATTGTTCCAAGACAAAGAAATCTGATAGAGATATTATAACAAAACCAAATCTATGCACACACCATATTTGAATACAGATATAAAGTATTTAAATAAAATATCAGTAAACAAAATCAGGAAAAGAAGAATATACCAGAAGTATATATGATCTATTCCAGCAAAATAAAGGTGGTTTATAATGAAGAAATCTGTTTATATTAGCCATACTTGGCATAACATACTGTTCTATCTAGAAGATCTTAACAGTTATTAACATTGCTTATTTTATTATTTGTGCAAATATTCCATTGAAAACACAATTAATAATCATATTTCTACCAGATACAACACATAATGCATCCTGGAAAAAATTCTTGAGAGAGTCATGCAATGTTGCCTATGACTAAATACAGATTTCCAAGAATATAAGCAGAGTAATGTCAAAAGTCTGTCCTTATGCAATATAAAGTGCCCTTTAAACATTAAGAATAGAATTGCCATATGACCCAGCAATTCCTCTTCTGGGTATCTACCCTCAAGACTTGAAAACCTTAGTTAGCAAAGATATATGTATCCTAATGTTCATCATAGCACTGTTCACGGTGGCCAAGTCATGGAAATAACCAAAGTGTCCTTTGATAGACGACTGGATAAGAAAGTTGTGGTACATTTATGCAATGGAATACTACTCAGCAATAAGAAAAGATGAAATACAGCCATTTGTGACAACATGGATGGACCTTGAGACCATCATATTAAGTGAGATGAGTCAGACTGTAAAAACCAAGAGCCATATGACTTCACTTATAGGTGGAATATAAAACTGAAAGTAACAAAGAAATAAATACTCATGGACACAGTCAATAGTTTAGTGGTTACCTGAGGGTAAAGGGGGAGGGGGTTGTGGAGTAGGGAGGGGGCATCAAATATATGGTGATGGAAAGAGAACTGACTGTGGGTGGTGAGCAATACATGGATGATGTCATGTAGAATTGTACACCTATGTAATTTTTACCAACCAATGTCACCCCAATAAGTTGAACAACTAATAAAAAAAAAAGTCTGTCCTTCTACCAGTTACAGTACCACATATAAGAAATCCTAGGGAAGCCGGGATGGCTCAGTGGGTTGAGCGCTCACTTTGAAGCCCCGGGGACCGAGGATCGAATCCCGGCCCCGGTCCGTGTGAACCCATGTGCTGAACTGGGGAGTGCCCCCAGTTCAGTTCTCACCAGGGTGAGACCCCGGCCCAGTTCCTGCCCTGTGCAGCCCCACGCCCACCTGTGGAATGAAACTATGTGGAAAAACCGATGATGTGCAAATGGGGAGACTGCTCTGGGCCCTCCCCCTTCTCTCTGTCTCTGTATCTCTCTCTCTGTCAAAAACAATAAATAAATCTTTAAAAAAAGAAAAAAGAAATCCTTTTAAGTCAAAATAGATGAAATACATAACATTACACATTGTAGGAATGGTAAGATTAATTTTCAAATATTAAATAAATAACCACTGAAAATGCTAGTCATC
>PVKE010013038.1:0-37268 GCA_004027555.1 Craseonycteris thonglongyai
GGGTTGGAGGGGGGCCTGATTCTGGGAGCTGGCCACATAATGGGATGCATGGGTGATGTGATGTGGAGTTGTCCATTGGGAAACTGTCTGATTGTTACCAACCAATGTCACCCCATTAAATTTAACAATAAAAAAAAAAAAAAAGAAATGGGTGATGTTGAGAAGGGCAAGAAGATTTTTGTTCAGAAGTGTGCCCAGTGCCATACTGTGGAAAAGAGACGCAAGCATAAGACTGGGCCAAATCTCCACGGTCTATTTGGATGAAAGACGGGTCAGGCCGCTGGATTTTCTTACATGGATGCCAACAAGGACAAAGGCATCCCCTGGAGAGAGGAGACACCGATGGAGTATCTGGAGAATCCGAAGAAGTACATCCCTGGAACGAAAACGATCTTTGCTGGCATTAAGAAGAGTGCAGAAAGGGCAGACTTGATAGCGTATGTCAAAAAGGCTACTAAGGAGTAGTAGTTGGCCACTGCCTTATTTATTCCAAAAAAGAAATGTCTCATGACTTTTTTTATGTGTATCATATTTAAATTGATCTCATACACCCAAATTCAGATCATGAGTGGCTGGTAGAACATTTCTTTGGGGCAGTCCTGATTTAAGTAAGATTGGCTAATGGTTAAATGAATATGGTCACCTCTTTGAACTTTGATGGTAATTTTGGTCCAGCAAGTGCTATCATTATTTTCCCCTTCTAAAGATATGATTGGACATGATTAGTCATGTTCAACTTTTCACAGAGATGGTAAATGCCTTCTCAAAACATGTAAGAGGATGGTTTTATATTTAGATTTATATAACTGGTTATATTGACATGTTTAAACACAGAAAATCCCTTCACTCTCACAGAACAGTAAGACTCAATTGTGTTTCAAGTTGTGTTCATGAGCCTGTTAAAAGGCAGGGGCTGAAGATAAAGTGTGCTCTCCACTTTGTACTTTCGGTCCTAACTATGCCAAGTTAATTAAAATTCCCCTGTATCTAAATTGTTGCCTTTTATTTAATGAAAGGCATTTTAGTTTGGTTTATGTGTAATACAAATAAAGAATATTTAACACTTCTAACATTTTATAGATGATCTATAAAGTCAGATGCTTTTAAAATTCAGCATGACAAGATACAGCAGCAAACTTTGCTTGTGAATTCTTTACTAAGACTAAATTATATTTTGGGATTGTGTTTTAAGCAGCTATTCAAAAATACAACTATAGACCTGTAAACATAAAATTGGTAATGGTGCTTTTGCCAACTTCCTAGAAGGTTTAATGTAGCAAAGAATAGACCATCAACACAAAATTGTAATACATGTGATCATAAGGCTTAAGACAATTAAAAAACAAAATCACAAAAAAGAACCCCAAAAAACCAATTTATTTTCAATAGCAACCAACTTTACTATATATAGCTTCATTCCTTCCTTTGTACTATTATTGTCATACAAATTACATCTTTATGCATATGGGTCCATCAACATATGAACATGTATGTACAGGTTCTTATGTAGACATATGTTTTCATTTCTCTTATGAACATGTGTATACAGGTTTTTGTGTAGACATATGTTTTCATTTATCTGGGATAACTGTTCAAGAGTAACATTGCTGGGTTGTATGATAAATATAGTTTTGTAAGAAATTGCTAGACATTTTTGCAAAGTATCTGTACCATTCTACAATTTTATAGCAATCTATGAGTGATCTAATTTCTCTACATCTTTGCTACCATTTGGTATCATCCCTTTTTTAAAAAATTTGAGTCATTCTGATAGATGTGTAGTGATAGTACCTCATACTCATAGTGATTTTAATTTTCGTTTTCCTAATGGCTAATGATTTTGAGTATATTTCATGCTCTTACTTACCATCTACGTATCCTCTTTGGTGAAATGTTTATGTCATTTTCTAATTGGATTGTTTTATTGTTGCATTTTAAGAGGCTTTACATATTCTTCATACCTCTTTTTCTTTTCTTTTTTTCTATTGTTAAATTTATTAGTGACATTGATTAGTAAAAATTACATAGGTTCCAGGTGTACAACTCTACAACAATACTTTGTCTATGTGTTACATTATGTGTTCACCACTCAGAGTCAGCTTTCTTTCCATCACCATATATTTGGCTCCCTCTCCCTTCTCTCCTACCCACCTCCCCATAACCACTAAAAAACTATTGACTATGTCCATGAGGTTTTGTTTTTTGCTGCTTTCAGATTTATACTCCACATATGAGTGAAGTCCTATGGTTCTTAGCTTTTTCTGTCTGGTTTATTTCATTTAGCGTGATGATCTCAAGTTCCATCCATGTTGTTACAAATGGCAGGATTTAATCTTTTCTTATAGCTGAGTAATATTCCATTGTGTACATGTACCACAGCTGTTTTATCCAATCATCTGTCAAAGGGCACTTTGGTTGTTTCCAGGACTTGGCCACCGTGAACAGTGCTGCAATGAACATTAGATACATAGGTCTTTATGGACGAAGGTTTTCAAATTTTGGGGTAGATACACAGAAGAGGGATTGCTGGGTCATATGGTAGTTCCATTCCCAATATTTCAAGGCATCTCTACACTGTCCTCCATAGCAGTTGTATTCTTGGTACCTCTTTTGTCTAATATGTGGTTTACAAATATTTTCTCCCAGTCTATAAATTTGTCTTTTAATGGAAAAAGGGCCTTTCACAGAGCAAAACTTTTTAATTTTGATGAAGGCTAGTTTATCAAATTTTTCTTTTGGGGAAGCCGGGATTGCTCAGTGGGTTAGGTGCTCACTTTGCAGCCTCGGGGACTGAGGATCAAATCCCGGCCCCGGCCGTGCTAACCCATATGCTGAACTGGGGAGTTCCCTCAGTTCAATTCTCACCTTGGCAAGACCCCGGCCCAGTTCCTGCCCTGTGCAGCCCCACTCCCACCTGTGGAATGAAACTATGTGGAAGAACCGATGATGTGCAACTATGCAGACTGTTCTGGGCCCTCCCACTTCTCTCTGTCTCTGTCTCTGTATCTCCCTGTCAAAAACAATAAATTAAAAAAAAAAATTTTTTTTTTCTTTTATGAACTGTGTTTTTGAGTTTTAAGGATTTTCTCCCTATTATTTTCAAAGTTTTATAGCTTTACATTTTATAGTTGGTGACACATTTTGAGTTAACTTTTGTGTAACTTGAAAGACTATCCTTCCCCCCATTAAACTGTTTTTGTACCTTTGTCAGAAATCACTTGGGATAACTCACATGTTCTTAAACAGGAGAATAGTTAATCAAACGGTGGTACATCCACATCATGGAATACTACTCAACAATAAAAAACAAAACAAACAAATGAACAAAAACTATTGACACACTTTACAACTTGGATGGATCTCAAGAGAACTATGCTGGGCAAAAAAAAAGCAAGTGTTTATATACTATTCTTAAAATTACAGAGATGAAGAACAGATTAATTTTTCCCAGCAGTTAGGGAGAAAGGAGAGAGAGAGAAATCACTATGGCTATAAAAAGTAGCACAAGGCATCCTTGTGATGGGCTGTTCTGGGTCTTGACTGGTGGTGTCATATCTGTTTACACATGTGCTAAAATCCCATAGAAGTAAATATGCACGAACAAATGAGTGCATGTAAACCTGGTGGGGTCTTAACTAGATGCTAGATTGTGTCATTGTTGATCTCCTGGTTGTGATACTGTACTGTGGTTATGCAAGTTGTTGCTACTGGGAAAATTGGTGAAAGGTGTACAGTGTCTATCCTTATTTTTTTTTATAGCTGCATGTGAATTAGCAATTATAATATCTCAAAATAAAAGGTGAGAGGCAAAATACTTATCTCCATTTCTCATACAAAAAAGGCAGACATATTTGTGTGGGTCTGTTTCTATGTTTTCTATATTATTCCATTGATCTGTGTGCATATCCCTCCACCAATGGCTAACCAAAGATAACACTATCTTGATTACTGTAGCTATATAGTGAGTCTTAACATCCAGTAGTGTGACTTTCCACTTTATTCTTTTTAAAAATTGCCTCTTGTCTCTCCACATAAATTTAATAATTGGCTTGTCTAGAGCTACAAAACTCTTTGATGGGAGTTTGACAAGAGTTGTGAGAAACCTCTATAGATCAGTTTGGGGAGAACGAATTGTCTTTACTGTGCTGACTCTTCTAATCCATGAACACGGCGTGTCCCTCCATTTATGAAGTCTGGTTTCTTTCATCAATGTTTTGTAGTTTTCAGCACACAAATCCTGTACATGATTTATTAGCTTTATACCTAAGTATTTTCATTTTTTGAGCAATTACAAATGGTATTTATTTTCAGTTTCTGCTTCCACATGCTCATGGTTAAGATATTAAAATGTGATTTATTTTTGTATGTTGATTTTGTACCCTATAACTTTGTTGACTCATTAGTTCTAGGAGTTTTTAAGAAATAAATTTCTTGGGATTTTCTACATGGACCGTCATGTCATCTGCAAGCAGGAACAGTTTTATTTCTTCTTCTCAGATCAGCATGCCTTTTATTTCCTATGTCCCAGCTACCTCCCAGTGTATGCCGAGGTACAGAAGCCCCACGTGTACCTGCGGAGCAGCCAGGTGGAGCTCAGCAACCTCTACCTGGGCGTGCCCATGAAGGCAACCATCACACTCATCAATGGCACGCTCCTGCCCACCCAGTTCCACTGGGGTCAGGTGAGTGTGCCTGCACTGTTGGTACCAGGTCAGGAGCCCTCAGCGCCAGAGGCCCATGAGTGTGTGTGTGTGTGTGTGTCTGGGGTGGGGGGGGGGGGAGGTATGGACAGTGCTGCCAAGGTTAGGGTGACCAGACGTCCTGCTTTTGGCGGGACAGTCCCGATTTTTGAACAGTTTTTTCTGTGTCCCGCGGTGTTTTAAAAAGTCCCGATTTTTGGAAAGAATGCACGACAAGCTAGGGAATGGCGGGAGATAGACCAAATTTTTAATGAAGAACCCCCTCCCCCGGTCAATGGTGTCCCGCTTTACCAATGTTAAAATCTGGTCACCTTAGCCAAGGTGCCCCCCAATAACAGATGCTCAGCCTCCCTCCCACTGTCTGTCCTTTGCTCCCCCACCCAGTGCCCAGAAAAGTGGGCTCCTCAAAGGAACAGCACATCTGGTCTGGCTTTCCCTTGCTCTGCTTTCAGGGAATCCCAGCTGCCCTACTGAGGAGTCTCTGTGCGCACAGCTAGACTCCGCCCAGGGTGGCCTGTGACTGGTCCCCGCAGCTGCTGGGAGCCCAGCTGGGGCACTGCCCCTGGGGCTGATGGGAGCTGCTCTGAGGACCATGGGAGACGGGACCACATTCCTGTGCATCATGGCAGCTGCTTGTTGCTCCCCATTGCCCAGGGCTGCCCAGGGCAGCTGGTTCAGTGCAGGGCAACCTTCGACAGGTGTGAGGTCCATCTGGAGTCAGGGAAGAAAGGGGAAGGGACTGGCCAACCGGCAGAACTTGCTACAGTGCTGAGCACTCTGGCTGGCTCCCGGGTCCGTCCTGGGAGCCCAGCACATGACAACAGTCCTACCCCTGTGTCTGCCAGCTCCTGGGGCACCAAGCAGGCCTCTGCACTGCTGCAATCTCCCCCAGATGTGGCACACTGGGCCCCAATGAAGAGTCCCAGCTCAGCCTGGAGCTGACTGCTCAGACCCAGGTGAGCAGGGGTGTGAGGGGGCTGAGGGGCCGGAAGGCGCCCTGCAATCATCTGCATCTGTGCCCGCAGGGAGGTCCACGTCAGTCCCACTCCTGTCTTTGCGATGGGCAAAGGGATATCTTGCATTCGGGTTTGGGGTCCCCATTCCTGTTAGGCCCGTTCTTTAGGGACACAAGGTCAGGAAGCCTGGAGCAGGCGTGCAATGGATGTGTCCTGAGAGCTGTTGGCCACGTCTAGCCTCTGGCACCAACTTTAGCCCTCCCCAGGACCCTGTCTGTGGCCACCGGTGGGCCCATCTCTCCCGCTTGCCCCTGGGCTGGGTGCCCCTGGGGAGGCTCACTGGCAGCCAGGTTCCCCTTAAGAAGGGCACAACTTCTCAGCGGTGCCGCCCACAGGAACACGTGTGAAGAAGAAACTCTTCCTTCAGAGACTGGCAGGCCGAGGTTCCCGCTCCTCACTGGCAGAGAGGGGGCAGTGGCCTTCCTTAGACAGCTTAGCCTGAGCTCTAGGGAGAGAGGCTGGTGGGCCGGGGCCTGGCACGGGGCACACCTCACTAAGGAAGGGTTTGGCTCCGGCAGCAGCTTCATCTGAATGATGAGTGGCTCCTCCACAGGTCCTTTATGGGGCTTGCCCAAATATTTGGGCAGACATAGCCAGGGGCCCGGAGGCCTCCCAGGGGCAGGGTGTGGGACTGGGGAGCCTTCCACAGAGAGCCTGGGCGGAGGTCAGGGCCCTCATGCTGAGTGCTCCCTCCCGCCCCCCGCAACCACCTGTGCTGGGGACACTGTCTGAGGCCAGCCTGGCACTTGCCTGTGCTAACGCGCCCCTGATGGGCTTTCCCATAGGAGGAGCTCGCCGATCTGGCCCTCCCTTGTACCGTGTCAGGCATGCAGGAGCCACTGGTTCTGGGCATTTCTGGGACACCACAGGGATTGCAGGTGGACATTGCCATCCCTACGAAGGGTGCTGATAGGTGAGCCCAGGGCTGGGGCCAGGGCCTGGGGCGCCCGTGTGAAGGCTCAGCATTGCCCTGTGGCACCAGCTCCTCCCGGCTGAACCTCACAGCCAGGAAGAGGCCCTGGCATTACTGCGGCTCCACACCTCGCCTGTGGGAACAGGCTCCCCTACCCCATCCTTGCCCTCTGTGTGGCCTTCCCCCCCACGATGGGAAGCGTGGTGTCCAGGCAGGTGGGGGGTGACAACGGGGAGACAAGCCCGTCTGCCCCTGGCCAAGGACAGCTTGTGGGGTTTGAGGCCCCTCTTGGCATCATGGGCTGATGAGAAGGGTGCGTCTGTGGGGCGGCGGCTTGACCGGGTGTGAGCTGAGGACGAAGCCTGGTTTCTGGGCAGCTGGCGCCCCCACCGAGGGGGGCTCCCTGGGTGGGACTAGCGGTGGTGTGTAACCCCATGCCCCTGGGCACGGGGCCGTGTTTCCAGCACAGAGCCGTGGCCGGGCCCCGGGGAGGAGCTGCGACTGGACTTCGGCTCGGCAGTGCCCCTGAGGACCTGCGTGACTCGCCAGCTGGTCCTGACCAATCAGTCCCCGATACAGACGCCGTTCTCCCTCCAGCTTGAGTACTTCGGGAGTCCTGCAGACAGCCGCAGTCAGAGGCCTGCCCTGTGAGTCTGGGTTCTTGCAGAGGCAGCTCCCAAGGCCTGTGTGGCCGGGTGGGCTTGGCCCCCTGGGGCCTCGGTGTGGCTTACGGGCCAGAGCCTGGGGGCTGTGCAGAGTGGGAGGGTATGTGTTCATGGCAGCCATGGGAAAACGCAGAGAGGAATGGTTCCTGCTGCCCTCCCAGACCCGGAGACGGCCTGTGGGAGATGCTGGGCTGGTGGCCCCCTCTCCTCAGCCTGGCCTGCCGAGATGCAGAGCTCTGATAGACCAGGCAGTAGGCCAGTGGCTATGGAGGGAGGAGCCACCGGAGGCAGAGGAACTGTGGGGACACAGCTGTGGCCATGAGGCATTTTGCAAAGCTGTGACTTGAAATCAGCCATGGGGAAAGTATTTACACCACAGAAATGGGCAGCTGACCAGCACACCACTGCAGACACCTCACCACCGAGTCGCTGAATGGGAGCCCAACTTAAAACCCACCAGCATGGGGGAGGGGCGCCCCTGACCACTTCTAAGCCATCAGCTTTCTCACTGCAGAAAACTCAGTGTGTGCTCGCTGCTGGACAGGTGTCAGCAGGAAAGACAGGAAACGGGCCTGTTGCAGAAATCAGGGCAAGAGATGGGGAGTCTGGGTTGGATTTGCATCCAAAGCACAGAGCATGGGGGTAGGGGTCCCTTCCCTCGAGCCCCGAGTTTCTTGGGAGACAAGCCCTGGGGTTGGCGGGTGGCTTTGGGTGGTAGGGATGTCAGTAGCGAAGACCAGGCAGAGGAGGTGGAGACAAGACCTGACCAGCTTGCCCTGGAAGGAGCAGGCAGGGCCGACTTCCTCCATGGGGCATCTGGTAGGGTGCTGGTTGCCAGGGGAGCTGGCTCAGGCCTGAGGGAAGGCCCCGATGGCTGCATGCTGTTTCTGTGTCCCCTCTGGCAAAGCCCTGACGTGTCTCCTGCCCTGCTGAAGACAGTGTGGATTCGCAAGCAGTTGGCCAGGCGAGAGCACCTGGGTAAGAGCCCCAGGGCAGGCGCTGAGCGAGGCCTGGCCAGAGGAGGGTTTCCTGTGGCCTTCTGAGCATGTGGCCAGCTGCTGCAGCGGGGAGACCCCGACCATCTCCGGGTCTTCTAGCAAGGTCCCTGAGGCAGCCATACCCACCAGACAGCAGGTCTCTTGAGTGAGGTCAGCTCCTGGCTAGGGCATAAGGCTCGTGCACAGGACCTGGACTTGATTTGGGACAGGTGGCAGCTTGGGACGGAGGGCTTCCACTGGGCCCTCTCCCCATGGGAGGGAGGTGAGAGAGGCTGTGCCCGGGGCCCGGGGCTTTCAGAAGGAGGGTCTGTTTTGCCGGGCCTAGGAGAGGCTGGAGGGTGGCTTGTCTGGTACAGTGCCTGCCTTGCTAACGCACCTCCTGAGGGTCCTGAAACCCCTTTCTTGGTTCTTCCCAGGTTTTATGGAAAACATGCTGTCTCATGGGAAAGGAGCAGCCTTCTTTCCTCACATTTCCCAGGGTACGCTGGGGGCCCACCAGCAGCTGCATGTTGACATCACGGGCTGTGCGAACATGTGGGGCGAGTACTGGGACAACCTCATCTGCACGGTAAGAGCTTGCAGGCGGGGGAGCGGGGCTGCTCAGCCTCTCCAATCTCACCAAGCAGAGACCAGTGAGCTGGGATGGGTATTCGCATCTACAGCCACCACTGGGGTTCAGGCATGAGGAGTCCTCATGAACAGTAGAACCTCCCACACCTTTTCCTGTGGGGTCAGTGAGGCCAGGACCACACTGAGGACAGGAGTAGATAGGCTGGCTACCTGGGCCAGGACCCAGGACCTGGAGTGGGCAGTGAGCGTCAAGAGACAGCCACCCTCCTGGAGGCAAGTCCTTGCCTAGCCCTCAGTGCATCCATCCGTTCTCCCGTCGGCCCCTTCATGTGCTCACTCACTTAGCATGCACCGAGCACCTACCGGGTTTGGGTGGTTGTGTGGACCGTGGAGGATGCAGGGATGAATCAGACAACAGACGATGCCCACAAGGAGCTCCTGGTTTAGTGTGGAAGGGTAGACACGTGTATGATCCTGCACTACGTTATGGCACAGATTTTCATGAACTATTTAGTGTACTGGACAGGTTTATTACAGTAGATATTTGCTTTATATTGTTTATATTGTGTGTGACAAAGGGTCGGTCCCTTTAACATAGAGTGTTCTCAACTAACAAGGGGGAAAGCTTCCAAGGTAGGCAAAGGGTTTTTGAATAGGCAATTCAGGAATGACCAACTCAGGTGACTGATGACTGCATAAAATGTCACCATCACTGGTTAATGAGTCATGTTGAAATACTGGTTTTGGTGAGTCGCAGGTTTAGAAGCTGGTGGTGGTGGCGGGGAAAGGGTTCTCTCGTGTGCCGCGGACACGGGGTGGGGGCATGTACCACACTAAGCAGGGACTTTTGCCAGGTGCTGGGAACACACATTTAAAGTTTCCCCTAAGGAAAGAAATGGATATGTAGACACATACCTTCCTACCAGGTTTCCTTTTCTTCTCAGCCTTGTTTATAAGGGGAGGGGTGGGGGTAACCTAAGCATCCACGTCCATCAGGAGAAGATTTGATAAAAGTAAGGGCTATAGCCGTACGATGGAATTCTACACAGCCTGTTAAATGTTGCTCTGAACCTCATTCGTGAAATTATCACATGTTGTAAAAAGATGACCAAGGCACACAAAAAAGCAGGCCCATACGTTCCTCACTTATGTCTTTGTTTTATGCATGCGAAAGTCTATCGGGACAGTTGTTCATGGAAATGTTGGCAGTGTGTCATGCTGCGAGGGGTAGGATTATGGGTGATTATCACACTCTATATTTTAAATTTAAAGACGTGAACATTTTTACTTTTTATTAGCAGAAAGAAATAAAATTCTTTTCATTTAAAAGCTATATAAATGTGATCAGAGGGACCATAAGAGGACTGCACGGGCTGGGAGACCCGTGCAGGTCTCAGGGCTGGCGGCAGGGCCGGGACACAGGGAGGCTGGGAAGCCAGGCAGCCCCACGCCTTCGGGAGTCTGGGGTGAGCATCAGACAATGGACAGCGAGTCTGGGCTCAGCTGGGACCAAGCTGTGGAGACGCTGGGCTGGCTGGAGAAGGAAAGGCCTTGCATAGAGGGAGCCAGCCGGGGAGGTCAGTGGCAGCTGGTGACACGAGGGACAGAGGATCGGTGTGTTTGCAGGTAGGAGACCTGCCGCCATCAGTCATCCCGGTGCACATGGCCGTGGTAGGCTGCCCCATCAGCTTCCTGAGGGCCAGCGCCACCCCTGACCAGCTCCAGAAGCAGCCTGCCATCAGGTGCCTGCCCTCTGCGCCTCCAGCCTGGGCTCCTCACCTGACACAGGGCCACTTGGCGCCACCCAGCCAGAAAGCCCCGGGGCAGGGCGGCCCTGGGGGGAGGAGGCCTCAGGGGACATGGCTGCTACCTGCACATCTCAGAGGGCTTTGGGGGACAGAAGTAGCAAGTTGTCAGTGTGGCCCAAGGTCAGTGCCTGACCTAGCCCCTCACACCAACTGAGGGAGGGTCTGTGGGTCATTCAGTGTGGTTGTGGGAGGTGACAGAGTTACCCAGGCAGTGAGCAGCCCTAGGTCCCAGTTCACCAGGCACTACATGGGAAGGCCTCCAGCCCTGGGTCCTGATGACTCCAGGATGAAGACAGAGCACTGTGGGGCCTCCTCCCTACCTGAGCCCCGGCTCCTGCCCGCAAGCCGCGTGCCGGCGTGGCTGAGCTGGGCCCCGGCTCCTGCCTATAGGTTCAGCACCCAAGTCTCTGGAGGAGATACAGTTACCCGGGTTCTTCGCCTGAACAACTCCAGCCCCTGTGGTGAGATGCTCTAGAGCTAAATTGGGAGTCTCTGCAGGCTGTGCCATGGAGCCAGGCTGGGAGAGAAGAGGGGGCTGGGGGGACCGATGGCCCACGGCCAGGACCCAGGAGTCCAGGGGGCCTGTGGTTATGGAGGGAGCCTCCTGAGGGCAAAGGTGAGGAGTGACCAAGACAGTTGCATGTTTTCAGAGAGAGCCACTTGTATCCTTGAGGACAGGACTTGGTCTTGGCCAACCCAGGGTCTCCCAGTGCCCATGGGGCCACAGATGCCCTGCTCTCGTCAGGGGCAGACCCTTGCAGGGGACACCCCGCTCATTCCTTTAGCCAGAGGTATCTGAGTTGCATGCCAGGTGCTGGGCCAGGAGCCAGACCCCTAGGATTCTGCTGAGTGGCTTGTCCTGATGGGAGGCACAGACATGACTGCAGACTGCTGGTGTGTGGAGTGCACTGAGTGGGACTACAGGGAAAGCCAGAGTGCTGGGGACTGTATCGAGGGGTCTGGGCTTCCTGGTGAAGCGGCAGGCGCTCAGGCAGAGTCCAGGAGGAAGGGCAGGCCAGCTGGTCCTGGGGGAGCAGCATATGGGCCATGGGAAATGCTGTGGCCAGCTTAGAACCAGAACTTGCTGGTGAGGACCAAGGCTGGGCCACCCCAGACCACTGAGTCAGTCTCTAGGGGCAGGGCCTGGGCACCGGGGTTTCTAAGCTCCTCTGATTTATTTTAAGGAGCGTCAGCTGGGCGAGAGCTGCTGCTGTGTGTGGTCTTGCTGATTTTTGTCTACTTAGAGCTGTGCAGTTTGCAAAGGGTATATGTATTGAACTTGCCTACTGTGATCATATCTTTACCAAGTTCTCCTGGCATTTCCAATAGTTTTGCTTTATGTTTTTAGCTGCTCTGTTGTTAGGTGCATTTGAGTACTAAATTGTCACAAATGATGCCTTCTATCACCTCGAAATGTTCCTCGTTGCCCTCTTCAGTGCTTGTCCCACCTCTTATATCAACATTGCTAGCCCTGGTCACATATTGACATTGGTCTGCTATCTCTGTTTTCACCTTTATGACTGGAATGTATGTTTCTTTGTAAACAACAGAGAGCTGAGCTTTTTAAAAACAACCCAACATTCTCTAACTTTTGGGAGGAAAAGTTAATCTATAGATTTCTTCCCTCTTGTTTGATGATTTATTTTACTTAATTTTTCTAGCTTCTTCATTTGGCTTTTTGTGGCTTTATTCTGCTCTCCCTTTGTTTAGTTGGGAATTTCTCTTCTACTCTCTTTCCTTTGGTGGCTACCTCCCCTGCCTTGGGGCTCATCATCACACGCACATTTCTCTGTCTATACTTGAAAGTCAGATCTCTCATGGAGTTCCTGGGTGCAGAGGCCACTGGTGGCCTTGGTGAAAGTGACTTGGGGGCTGTGAGAGGCAGGTGCCAGGTAGTAATACTAGAATAGTAGATGGAGAACTTAGTAGTGAATCAGAGGTTAAGTGGGGGAGGGGAGGCTGGGGCGGGGGAGGCAGTGATGGATGAGTTGTCCTCTCAGCTTGCCCTGAAAGGAAGAGAGAAGGTGGTCCTGGAAAGGGGGCTTGTTAAAAGTGGGGGGATCTCACCTTGTTAAAGTGCTGTAGGGAAACAGCTAGGAGTGGGGAGATTGCACATGGCTGGTCTCTGAAAAGGGGGCGGGGACAGGATTGAAGGCAGGAGGGAGACAATGAGTGTAGCCATGTGAGGGGTGGGGCGGGAAAGAACTGCTGGAACTTCCTGCCTGGGGGCTTCTGGGAGGGAAGGGGAGCCTATGGTCAGAGCAGAAGAGCCGTGAAGACATGACAGTCACAGTTAAGCCGGCAGGGAGAGCTGAGTTCAAAATGGAGGATGGGCAGAATAGGGGCATGGTCTAGGTTGGGGGTGGCAAGCTGTTTGGAAAGTGAGGGACTTTCTCCAGTGGGCTCCAGAGGGTCAGTTCAATGTATCCAGGCTTCGCTTTTGCCAGGTAAGTAGGAGGACGGGGGCAAAGGGAGACTTGAGAATCCTGGCAAGACAGACGTTGACCTGGTGGCCCCCAAAGACGAGCCTGACTGGGGAAGGAAGTGAGTGTGGACAGGGCTGGTGGATGGAGGGGAAGACGGTAGAGGGCACAGGAGTTGGAGGGCCCAGGCAGGTGGGGGAAGACTGGAGTCGTGCATATGGACATGAAGACCTGATCCTGTGGCCCAGAGGGCCAGGCGACAGCTCCCAGTGGTGCAAGCCTGTGGGCTTTAAAACCAGAATTTTCTGCAGGTGGCATTAGAGAGGAAGCAGAACGGGCAGCCTCTGAGGGGCTGCAGGGAGGTGGGGCATGGGCAAGACCCATGGGCTCCATCCTAATTCCTCGCCCTGCCCCCCACACCTGCCCCAGACATCCGGCTGGACTGGAAGACCTACACGCCGGAGGACAGGGAGGACCGGCTGGTGGAGCTGCTGGTGTTGTATGGGCCGCCTTTCCCACTGCTTCACCTGTGCCCTGAGGCCCCCGAGAGCAGCAGCTCCTTGTGGTCCCCAAGTCTCTCTAACGAGTCGGCGTCCAACCTTGGAACGGCCCAGTCTGTGAGGAGGGGCCCTGGGGCAGGCGGTGGGCAGCCCAGGGCAGCCGTGGGCCTCGAGCCTGTGCGAGCCTCAGTGATATCCTGCTGACAGGCGGAGAGCAGCTCCAGTCACACACACATCATCTCGGTCATCCTGCAGGGGCACGATGGAGTGCCCTCTGACCACCTGTACCACGTCAGCCCCCAGCAGGTGGTGAGTGGGGGCAGGGCTGGCAGCTGCCTGCAGGCCCCCTGGCCTGGGGCAGTGCTGAGGCCCCTGTGCCTGTGCCAGGTGGTCCCTGCAGGGGGCAGCAGCATCCTCTCCATCTCCTTCACACCCATGGTCCTGGGCCCCAACGTCTTGCACAAGGTGAAGTGTACGGGTTATGCCCTGGGCTTCCTGAGCCTGGACAACGAGGTGAGCCCTCCTGACTGGGGTGAGGCCACAGCCACTGCCTCTGCCCTGGGTAGCACACTGCCTACGCCCTGTCCCTCCAAAACCCACCAGTAACTAGGCGCATTGGGGCCACAGGTGGACAGGGAGCTTCAGGGGAGGAGGCGGCGCCTGCAGGGCTTCGCTGTGGAGCCCCTGCGGCTGGACCTGCTCAGCTATGTGCGGCCTGCGCAGTGAGTCAGCCAGACCCGGTCCCTCCTCATCCTCCCCTGCGGGGGGCACCTGAGGGCACTGGTGGGGACCCTGCGGCTCTGGGAGCACGATGACAGGAACAGGATGGGGAGAAGCCAGTAGGAGAGCCCAGGGCCAGGCAGGCGGAGTGGGGCAGGCCCAGAGGCCCCGCCTGGCCCTATGACACCCGTTGCTGGCAGGCTGAGCGTGGAGCTGGACTACGGTGGTGGCATGGAATTCCGGCTCCAGGCCAGTGACCTCATCCCTGAGAAACCTGGTGCTGGGGTGAGTGCTGCCCCCCAGGCCCTGCCAGTTTAGTTACCTGGCCCTCAATGTCCTTATAGGCCCTTCTGGGCACAGGTCTTAGAGTGGGAGCCCCCTCCCCCAGCAACCCCATGGTCAACCCAGAGCCGTGCGCTTCTGGAGAGGGGAGAGATGTACCCTCCCCCCCAACCGTGACCACCCAGGTGCTGAGGGAGCTGGTGACCACCCACCACCTGAAGCTGACCAACACCACAGAAATCCCTCACTACTTCCGGCTCCTGGTCTCCAGGCCCTTCTCTGTTTCTCAAGACGGGGCTCACCGCAGCCACGGAGCTCCAGGCCCCGGCTGGGAGCAGGCGTGTGAGGAGCCGGCCGCAGGGGGGGAGCTGCTGGTGCTCCGGCCGCAGGAGAACATGCTGGTCAGTGGGGGTCCTGCAGTCCTCACCGCGACGGGCACACTCCCCTGGGCCAGTCACCTGCTGCCACAGACATGCATGTGTACAGCCACACTTCACACCTCCCTCACGCTGGTACACATAGGCATCTGTGTCCAAAGTACACATCTGACCCCGCCTCCACGCCCTGTGCACTCACGGGCGCTCAGGAGCAAACTCCACAAGACACACCATTTCCAGCAAACACGGGCCCTCTGCACAGGTGCCTCTCACATGCAGGTGGGGCCAGACATCACCAGACCCCTCTGCCTTCTGCCAATGTCCTGGTCAAGGCCAAAGCAGTCCCATGGGCACCTCCCCCTTTGTGCCCCCGCCCCCCCCACCCCCGTGCCCTCCCTCGGCTCTGTGCCTAGCTCAGGTGAGTTCAGGCCTGACTGCCATCCCCCTCAGTGTCAGGCGCGCGTCCCACAGTGGCTTTCCCTCCCCGGATGGCCTTGCTGCGCACAGCAGCCTGGCTCTGCAGCTGGGGGCAGGGGCAGTCCTGGGAAAGCCAGGGGCTCAGTGGGAACATGAATCTGCCTCCTCTGGTTTCTGAGGCACCTGGAATAAGGTGAGGTCCAGGCCACGGGGGTGGCTGGCTGTGTGCACTCCCGTATCTGCACTCTGGACTCAGGTGTGCAGCCAGGCCAGGTGCCCCAGCCTCTCACCTAACTCCCTCCTGCTTCAGGGGCTCCTACCTCGCCTCCTCGGAGGGGTGTCCCTTGCGCTGTTGCTCACTCTGTCAAGTCACCTCAGCCACTTCCAGGGCTTCAGTGAGAAGCCCTGTTCTCTTTCGACCTGTGCACTTCAGCACAGGTGTCCTGCGTGCCTACCATGTGCTCCAGTGCCCGGCCTCAGACTCCTGACCAGGATTCTCTCCCAAACTCGACCTGCCCAGCTGGCTTCTCATCTCCCCACCCAGTCCTGCCCACACCTGGGCCTCCTTCCAGTGGTGGCATTTTATCTCAGCAACCCCACCACCCTCCTGCTTGGCCAAGCCAGGGTTCTGGCACCCCTTATCCGAGATGCCCTCCGACCAGCCAGCCACCAGGCGGTCTCCCTTCTCTCCACCCCACACCCTGTCTCCACCTAGGACAGTGGTCTCCAAGCCTGTCAACACACCAGGGCTTTAGAAAGCTTCTGAGAAATGGAAGTTCCCAGGCCCCACCTCCAGAGACAAGATCTGGGCCGAGGCCTAGGAATCTGTATTTGACAGGTGTCTCCACTGATGCTGCTGAGGTGGTCCCTGCTGGGTGGGCCTGTTACACGTCGGCTCCTAATTGATAGCCTCTCCCCGACTGAAGCTCCCACAGCAGCCAGTGACCTCTGAGGAGGACCAAGTGGAACTGGAGTCCCTGAGGCGTCTCTGTACTCAGCATAGACACAGCCTGACCGGGGCCTACGGGCCGGCCCACAGCACTGGTCATGCTGGGGGCAAAGGCGGTGTGCTTGTCGTCTACCCTCAGCCCGAGGGCAGGCATGGCACTATCCCCAGGACTGACGAGGGCTAGGCACGGAGCAGGGGGCAGTGCTGTGGAGTGGGTGCTCCTCACAGGGCCTCCGGGCAGTGGGGGAGGCCCGCTGCTGGGGGCTGGGCAGGGCTGCGTCAAGGCTGGGCTGGACCTTGTCAGACCTGCTGGGGCTGTGGGTGGGCAGGAGGATGGAGCTCCGGGTTGGGGAGCAGCTCCTGCCTTTAGTAGCCTGAGGTGCCTGCTTGCCCCCATCTGGTCAGGTGAACGTGTCCTTCTCGCTCTCCCTGGAGCTGCTCTCCTACCAGAGGCTCCCGGCTGACCAGCTGCTGCCCGGAGTGGACATTCAGCAGGGCACAAGTGGAGAGACAGAGATGGTGTTCACCCAGAATCTGCTCCTGGACTACGCCAACCAGACCACTCAAGTGAGTCCAGGCCTGCCCATGTGCTGACCGTGGTGGCGTCAAAGGACAAACCCCGACAGCCCTTGCCCTGAGAGAACCTGAGGCAGCTGAGGGATAACTTTTGGGCTCCTGTGGGGCTTTGAGCAGCACCAGGGTGAGCACCACGGGCCTAGTTCTGCGTGTGGACGGTGACAGAAGGGCAGGTGGTTGTGTGGAGCTGAGCTGGAGAGCCATGGCAGGCAGGGGCCCTGCTGGAAGGGGCAGGTGAAGAGTGGGAATGGCCCAGGGCAGGGCAGGGCTGGGCAAGACGTTGATCACGATCCACCAGCGGACCAAGCAACTTTGGGGTGACTGCCTGAGTAATCAGTAGCTAGTGGACCAGGACACTTGGAGTCCTTGTCCTGAAAACGTCTGCCCAGGCCTGGCCTAGGGGATGGAGTCGAGAGGCCCGCAGGATTTGAGCAGAGCCAGGTGGGCCCTCCAGCTTGCTACTTGGGCAGCCAGAGGGGGCCATGGGCAGGGGAGGTCCAGGTAAAGGTATGTATGGCAGTGCCTAAGGATGACGTGGGGGTGGGGCCCATGCTGCCAGGAGCCAGGGCACAGGTGGGGCCTGAAGTTAAAAGAAAAGGCAAGATGGCCCAGAGCCCAGCCCTACAGGAGTGGGGAGGGCAGGAGGGTGACCTGACCAGGTAGCAGAAGCCACAGAGCCTGATCAGGGCCGGGGTGGTGGCCAGAGCACAAGGCGCCTTCTTGGCCTGTTAGAGGCTCAGAATCTCTCCAGCAGCCTCAGGTTTAGGTGGCGTTGCCAGCCCCTTCCACCCTCCATGGCACCACCTGGGCACGCCTCAGGAGGGTCAATACTTGGAGTCAGCAGGGCCCATGTGTCCTTGAGACCCTGGCTCGGAGCTCAGCAGGAGGGGCAAGTCCCCCCCAAGTGTAAACTGTCCCCCCAGGTGGTGCCCCTGCGGGCCACAGTGGCTGTGCCGGTGCTGCAGCTCTCCAGCAGCTGGGTGGACTTCGGGACCTGCTTCGTGAATCAGGGGCGGGTCCGGGAGGTCTGCCTGCGGAACCTGAGCGGCTGCCGGAGCCGCTGGGCTGTGCTGATGGGTATGTCGAGCCCTCTGGTCTGCCCACTCTCCCCTGTACAGCCAGGCCCCCCAGTCCCAGCGGCTGGGGCACGGCGCTGCCGGCCCTCACGTGTGTGCCCTCCGCCTTGGTGCAGGCCAGCAGGCACCAGACAAGGACCCCGTGGCCTTCGAGGTGTTCCCAAGCAGTGGGCTGCTGGAGGCGCGACCCGTCAACGCTCCTCCGACCTACGTTGCCCTGCAGGTCCTCTTCACTGCCAGGTACAGCCAGCTGCTCCGCGCCCTCCCATCATGCCTGTGGGCCCAAAGCCCTGTCCTCACCTCAGCCCCCCTGGCCCACAGGAGCAGTGAGCGGTATGAGGCCACACTGGTGGTGGAAGGGGTACTCGGCGAGCAGGCCTGCACCCTGCGGCTCCGGGGCCAAGGCTCTTACGACGAGCGATACGGGTCAGCCTACCAGCCCTGAGGCTCTGCCCTCCGCCCCTCGGAGCTCCAGAACAGGCCACAGGCTGGGGCACCTCTGAGCAGCTCCTGGGATGGAGGCCCCCACACCCTCCATGGCGCTGGTCTCAGCCTAGGCCCTGCATTACGTCCTCAGAGCTAATACAAGGAATAGGCCACATCATCATGGAGACCATGGCAGTTAAGAATCAGTGCTCAGTCTGAGCAGAAGCAAGACCAGCACGGCAAGAACTGGCCCTTGGGATACACCACAGCCGCCCAGATGAGCCAACAATTTACTGTCTACACTGCACGACTCCTCCATGAGGCCCCTTCCCCAGGATTACATGGTAGCCTTTGGGGTCTGCGTGGCCCCACCCCACCCTCTCTGTACTGTGTCGTCAGTGTTCATTTCCCGAATCAGCTGATGTGTCCCCTGCTGCCACCAGGCTGAACTTTCCCTCGTGCGTTGCATCGTAGTGTTGCTCTCTGGCCGCCAGGGCAGGACTGTCTGGGTAGCAACCCACTCAGTTTCCGGGGTACTCAAAGACAGCAGCAGCCCCCATTCCGGTCCCGATGCACATGGACACCACCCCGTACGCCCTGTGGAAGCAACACTGTGTTGGCTGGGTGACAGCAAAAGGGCAGTGGTCCCACTCCCAAGCTCCAGGCCACCAGGCTGAGCTGGGTGGGCCACGGCTGTCATATGCACAGGTTTACAAACCTATAGGCATGCGCCTGGTTCCGACTGCCCACCCAGGCACACACATGGTGGCAGATTCCATAGCTGGCCCTCAGAGAAAACGGGTCACACCCCTGCAACCTGAGTGTGTTCATGTCACCGTCCCCCTACTCCCTGTGGGGCCCCAGCTTGGGCCTCCCCCGTGACACCCCCACAAGGAGCCAGCCTCACCTCTTTGCACGGCGCTTCAGCTCATTGAGCAGCGTGATCACCTGTCGAGCCCCAGTGCAGCCCAGCGGGTGGCCCAAGGCCACAGCACCCCCCAAAGGGTTCACCTTCTCAGGGGGGAGTCCTAGCTTCTCCATACAGTAGACAGCCTGAAAGGGGGCAGAGGATCAGCTACAGCCCCCCTCCCGTCCCCGGCACCGCCGTCTCCCACGGGGCTGCCCAGGGTCCAGTGCTGAGAAACAGGCTCACCTGGCTGGCGAAGGCCTCATTGATCTCAAAGATGTCCACGTCATGTATTGTCAGCCCTGCAGGCAATGGGGGACCTGCGCTGACCCGGTGGCCCCTTACCCTCAGCAGGACTCCCAGTCCCCCAAGGCCCCAACCCGGCTCCCAGGCTGTCTGTCTCTGTTCCTGATGAATGAGTGCGTCCTGGCTGTGGGTCAGGAAGGCCTTGGGGCAGGGGTGCTAGTCTGCCCCACCTCCACTCTGTGGCACCCACAGACCCTGTGGACCACCCCCTCCAGCAGTGGCATGAGAGGCCGAAGTGGGACGCAGGGGGGATCCAGATGTAGGGTATACAGGAGCTGCCTTACCTGCTTTTTGCAAAGCTACGGGGATGGCATAGGCAGGTCCAATGCCCATGATGTCCGGTGGGACTCCAACCACTGCATAAGACCTCAGAACCCCAAGGATGGGAAGGCCCAATTCTTCTGCCTTGGACCTCCGGGCCAGCAGGATGGCAGCCGCCCCATCACTCACCTGGCTAGAGTTTCCTAGAGGTCAATCACAGGGGTAAGCAGGCCTCAGAGCTGGGTTGAGGAGGTCCAGCCCTCCGTGCCCACCTTGCCTGATGGACCCAAGCTCCCAGAACACTCAGCATGGACACGGCCCCTTCCC
Organism: Craseonycteris thonglongyai; assembly: GCA_004027555.1. Classification (NCBI taxonomy): domain Eukaryota; kingdom Metazoa; phylum Chordata; class Mammalia; order Chiroptera; family Craseonycteridae; genus Craseonycteris; species Craseonycteris thonglongyai. Next base: position 20,218 of record PVKE010013038.1, read on the forward strand.
TCCCCCCTGCCCCACCCCCAGCCCAGTCTCACCGGCTGTGGTAGAGCCGCCGTCCTTAAAGGAAGGCTTCAGTTTGGCCAAGCCCTCCATGGTGGTACTGGGGCGGATACCCTCGTCCTGGGTCACGGTGACACGCCTCTCGGTGCCCTTGTCATCATGGACCGTGGTGGTCACAGGCACAATCTCGGCTTGGAAACAGCCCATGCTCTGGGCTCTGGCTGCCCTGCCAGCACCATGGACAGCAAGGTTCAGCCTCCCTCAATGTTCCCTTCCCTCCTGGGGTCCCTCTGCTGCCTCAGCCCCCACCCACGGGGCAGACATGCAAGCTCAGACTGCTGAATGCTGGGACATGATCGCCTTGGAGCTCTGAGGGACTGGCGTGGGTTCCCCACTCCCCCGCCAGGCCTTACGGGGACTTCTTTGCCCTCAGTCTCGGATTTTCAGATCCCGACCAATCCCAACCTTGAAGGGAGGGGGGGCCGGAGGCAGTGGCTCCCCTTTGAGCCTGCCACCAAAGAGGGACGGGGGCTGCCTGGCTCCCTATGCCAAACAGGCGAGGCCCAGGGACACAAGTACTGCGTTCTGCCAGCTTTTCTGGTTGATCCCAAGGGCTCAATTTCATCTGTTACCCAGATTCTTCTTATTTAAAATACCATCTGAAGCTACTTGATAAATCTTAGTACTGAAACACTGTAAAAGCACAAAGCATTTTAGGATAAGCCTTGTAATAACCATATGCAAAATGTCAGTACCCAGGGGCATTCCCTTGGGAGGAAGCCACAGCTTTCACCAACATCTCAGATGGTCACTTGACCCCCTGCCTTGGAGAAGCCCAGCTGGCTGGACACTACGTCCTTCCTTTGCTGTCCTCTGGGCAGCTGGGGCTTGCTAACTTCAGCTTGTCCCTGTCCAGAGGCCGGCGCCCCTGGGGTTCCCCTGATGTCAGCCCCAGCCCCTGCCTCAGGATGCTACCCCAGACTCAGGACTGGTCCAGAAGCTGGGATGTCAGGGTCCCCAGCATTGCTGGCCCCGAACAGAGAGCCATTCCAGGCTCTCTGGAGGAGCATCTGTCTACCATGTCTAATCACCAAACCACAGCAGTCAGAGATGATGCCTGGCCCTCGCTGCACCCTCCCCAACCCCAGTAAACAGATGGAGAAACTGAGGCCCTCTAGAGGAAAACACTCAGGGTGGATAGCCGGTAGGACAGGGAAGCGCTACCAATGCAGCACCCAGACCCGCTTCCTCCCTTGTGGGCGGCACGAGGCTTGGACAGCTCCACCTGAGACCCCTCAAAACCTTTCCACCCTTTAAACACCCTGCCCGGAACAGCACTCACTTTTGCTGGGAAGCCAGTGCAAAGGCATCCTGCTTCTCCCGCGAGATGCCAAACTGCTCGGCTACATTCTCTGAGGTTATCCTAGAAGACAAGCAGCAGGCAGTGGGGCCAGGCTGTGAGCTACACTATGTTGTGGGCCCGGGCTGTAGGCAGGGGAGGGTCAGAGGGCCAGCCCATGCCGCGGTGACAACTCGGGTGGAATGTGGGGGCTCAGGGAGTCACCCAGATCCTAAGAAGCTCATACAACGGCAGCCAGAAGAGAGGAGGGGCACCGCTGGCCAGCTTCTCCTAGGCCTCAGGAAAACTAATGTGGAAGATGAGGGCTCCCAAGCCCCTTGGGAAGGCCATACCCAGGCTTTCTGCTCCCCGAGGTGGGACCCTCTCTGATCTTGGGAACCCAGAGCCACAGCTAGGCCTTCCAGCGGGCTTTTGGCTTTCAGGCTACTCTTGGAGATAGGGTCATTGGATGTGGAGGTGGCCAGGGCTGTGCCCCTCTCTGAACCACAGATCCTGGGGGTGTAGAGACACAGGCAGGAGAGCTAAGACGCTGTGCAAACAACACACTTTCGATGATGCCTCGTACGGGGCCCAAATTCCCTTATCAACAGGTCCAGTAACCAAAAGTTTCCCACTTCCTAAACTTTCTAGGCCTCCAAGGCTTTGGGGGGCAGCTGCCATCACCTCTGTGTGACCGAACCCCTCAGGGTGGGAGTGACAGGCTGGGCCACATTTGGAAACCCAAAAGCACAGAGAGAACCTGGGGGCCTCAGGAAAGGGGTGTCAGGGGTGGCATCAAGTCCCATCCCCAGAGGCCCTGCAGAGAAGACCAAGCCTGCAAGCAGGAGGCCTGGGTTGGCACCGCCGGCCACAGGCTGATCCAAGTTCCCATGCCCCTGCTCCGGGCCAGCAGGAGGCCACGGGGGCACAGGCAGCGGGAGCTGCAGGGGACACTCACCCCATAGGAATCAGGCAATCTCTGGCCTTCTTCTTCTCCACCAAGCGCGAAGTAATATTTCCAGGGTTCCCTCTGTCAGCCAGGGACATGGACTCCACCCTGGGGAAAAGGTCGTCACTAGCAGGACCCCTCCCCCACCGGTAACTGCATCTGGCAAGTGCTGGTTAGTAGCCAGGGGGCCCGGGCAGGGCTCTGGCCAGCAAGGCAGAGCTGGGGGTGCAGGGCCGTAGGTTCCCTAACATAGCAGCCACTACAGCCCATCAGCCTAGTGTCAGCCAAAGGGGGAAACAAGCCCAGGCTCTGCCTCAGGGACCACACACTCAGAGGAGAAGAGGCAAGTATTGTAAAAGCTGCAGGCCAAAGAGCTATGTGAACTGCGCAGACGAGGGGTTGGAGCTGCAGGAAGGCGCGACCCCAGATCAGTGGTCACAAAGGGCTCTGAGGAGTGCGGGGACATAGGTCTCAGGGGTGATAACCCAGCCTGCCCCACGTGTCCAGCTCTATTCTAAAAACTTTTCAGGTATTAGAGTGCTCTGCGTCAGTCGTATATGCCCTAGAGTGCTAGCTGCTGTCATCACTCAATCTTATCAATTTCAACAAGGCTCTGAGGGGTTGCCCCCATTTTATAGATAAGGACACTGAGGCCCAGAAAGGCTGAGTAACTTCTCCACAGTCGCTCAGCTGAGATCCAAATTCAGGTCGTCTGGCCCCAGACCCCACTTCGAACTTGGATGCCTGGGCTACCCTTCACGGTCAAAGCCTACAGGGGACAGTCAGCCTGTGATGTAGGGGACATTCCTGTCCCAGACCCTTAATACACTAGTGACATGGTCTTTAACCTGCTTGGGGACCTCAGACGCCCTATAAGAAACTCATGAAGGCTCTTTCTCCTTCAATTATCCACACCCCTGCCTCCCCCAATAAGCTAGAGGGACAAGAGAGATTGACCAAAGGGCAGACTGAGCAGTGGCCCTTGCCCAGCCAAAGTCCCTGCGGTGTAGACTTTGGCTTTATTTACAGCTGCAGACACAGGGCAGTACAACCCAGTGCCAGTTGGCACAGCCCTGAGATGGCCCAGCAATGCTCCAGTCAAGAAGAAACACTATCAAGAGGAACTAGAGGCTGAGGGAGCAAACCCTGGGGCTGCTAGCCTCCCTGGGCCTGCCCAAGCCCTCACGTGGCCTGCCCTCCCAGTACCAGATGCCCACCCAAGCCCGGGCCCCAGTGCCCTTCCCGTCCCTGGAGGCACTGCCCAATACAACTTCTGTGCTCCATATGCTGCAGCCAAAGACGGAGCTACAACAGACAGTGAGTGAACCGCCAGATATGCCCGTGCCCCGCAGAACCCAGCAGGCCGCCTGAGGTTTCCACCTTGGCACCAGTGTGGGGGGAAGGGGACAGACAGCTTCATAAAATGAATAAACTACTTATACAGTAGTGGGCAGCTGTCCTTGGTTTTAGGGAACCAAAACTGCAACTCCGCTCTCAGCAGCATCATGAGGGCCACAGGAGACTCAAGAGCTCTATTTTTTCATAAAGCCTGCTCACATTTTCCAGCCTACCAGATCTCAAAGAAAGCGAGCTTTCAAAAGCCAACTTCCTTTCCCCATTAGTGCTGAGAGGTGTAAGCAATTCCTGAGTAGCCAGAGCTGGGGGCTACCTCCAACCCTCTCCCTGCAGTGGCCTAAAGCGGACAGCCCTAAAGGGGACAATCCTGAAACCACGGCCTCTGAGAACTCAGGATGGGATTATTAGTCGTATTATTACAGGCTGGTTAATAAGCTCTGGCAGAAAGAAATTCTTACCCACAAGCCATGCCAATGTCATAAGACCCATTTCTGATGCCACCTGCAACAAAAGCATTTCATAAACATCCTTCAACGGAGTCTACCTGTTCTGGGAACAGGGGAGCCTCTTTCCCATCTGGTCTCTAAGTGGGACTCAGCCCCAGCCTCAGACATGGAAGCCCCAGGAAGTGTCCGGAAAAGGCCAGGGGTAGCAACTCTCCTTATGTTTCTGTGATCAGGGTCCTCTCAGAACTCCTTACTGCTTGCCCAGTAGAGACTGGCTTTGCTGACCCAAACTCACAGATCCAGGACCAAGGCTGGGGGTTGGGAAGGCGGGGGGCGTGGGCATCCATTCTGCCACAACTTACCAGCTATGCTGGCCACTGCCTGGAGCCCCGAAGAACACTGTCTGTTGACAGAGGACAAAGGCACAGTCTCTGGGATGTCACTGAAACAGAAAGTAAGACCACAGAGTCAGTCCCCTCTCCCATGGTAGGCTCTCCCAGAAAGCAGGCCTGTGTTCCTGGCCAATATGGCTGCCCCAGCAGGGGGTGTAAAGACCAGGACCACAAACCCAGAAGCCCTGCCCCAACGCCAGGCCAGACCCCATCTCTACACGTGCTTGCTCCCCAGAGCCCCTGAGGCACGTGCCCTTCCATCCTGTGATTCTCCTCGACCAAGGCCAGGCACAGGCCAAAGGAAAGGGAAGGCCGATTAGGCCACAGTGATCTTCTTACTCTCCCTTTGGAGATTCTGAAATGAAAACTATACATCTGTGTTCCCCCCAAAGAACAGAGAAGAGGACTCACTGCTGGGACAGAGAACCAAAGGAAAGAAATGCCTAATGTATGAGGCCAGAAACCATCTTTACTCCTCCACCTTACTAATACCCACATGGCTCACCCTTTCTGCTCCCCTTCTCTCTGGAAATCCTGCTCCCAGCTGGTCTAAGTGTTCTAACATCCCTTGTTCTGGTGGGTTCCTCCAGACTCCCACGCTGGTCCCTGAACTGGAAAGATGGGGCTGCCCCTTCCGACATAACCTGCCCTGGCAGAGGGTACGAAGCCCTGGAGAAATCCCCAGGCCCTCCCCAGACCCACGGCCTCAAGTTTAGGGGGTCAAGCACTCTGGTGATTCTGGTGTACAGCCAGGGTTGGGGACAACCAAGCTAGTACCCAGGCCAGGCTCTGCGGAGATCCTCAGGTGGATTGCCTCCTAGGCTTGTGCAACCTGTTTCACCCTCCCCAGGTGCCCTAACTCCCTACTACCTCATTACCACCTCCTCACTGAACCCACCATGTGTTCACTAAACACTTAGTACCAGACACCACCTGAGGGACATGCTTATGACAGACACAGGGCTCTAGAGGACACCCAACCCATACACAGAAAGTGAGCCAACCAGCAGAGACTGAAATGACATCAAGATGCGAAGCACATCACACGGAAGCACGTGGCTCGCAAATGGAGAGGCATGGGCCCTCATTTTAAGCGTGGGAGCTTGGGGACGTCAGGTCAAAATGGTGAAACTGTGTTTGAGCAAGGTTTAGTTAGGGCAGAGAGGAGGGACAGACAACACTCTAAGGGGACAGACAGAGTGACCAGTGGAGGGAATCGGAAGAGTCAAGGTGAGGAAGCAGCCGGGAGGGAGGCTGGAAGGTAAGTCTAGAGGCAGGTCCTGGCAGTCCTTGAACCCCAGGCTAAGCAGTCTGACCCTCTCCTAGTCCCTCGAGGTTCTGTAGGTTTTCCTGTCCCTTCACTAGCTGATGTTCCCATTATTTCTTCCCCATGCTACTGAAAGTATACACAAAGCTAAGTGGTTCCTAACATCTACACGTTCCTCCTCAGTTTTAGGACAGCAAGCAGTGAAGGGCAAGTTTACCAGGGTCCCTCCTTAGGTTTCTGCCCTGCCCCCCAAGTCTCTGCTGCTGGGATAGGCCTAGAGGCCCCGGCTTGCTCAACTAGCAAAAGCCTCAAAGTCACCCTTCTAGTTATTTACCTGGTGAAAGAGGACAGAGTCCATCCTCCAGGACTTACAAAAGGGAAAGCAACAAGCTGACTTGGGCTGAAAGTAGGCGAGAGATCTTTTGTTCCCAAAAGCTATTTGTCCTGGCTCTGAAGCTGGGTAAACACACCCTCCCTTCAAATTAGGAGAAAGGTAGGGCTCACAAGAGTGGGTGCCCAGGACCCCAGTTGCCTCCAGGTCTGGTGTCCAACCTGATCCTTTTCCATCCACAAGTTGAGGCCTAAGCCCACCCGACTCAAAACAGCCAACCCAGAGCTAGATCTGGTAAAGTTTACCTTAGAAACTGGGCGATTCGGGCCATGACTGCCCCGGCCCCTGGCTGAAGCACATTTCCTGTGGACAACAAACCTTTATTCAGTGCCAGGAGGTGGTCTGGGCACTAAGGTACAGCTGTGAATACGAGAGGGGACATTCCAGATCTTTCTTCAGAAACACCAGCCCACAACAAGCTCACTTGAGTCTGTCAGTTAGGGAGATGAGTTTCTGCAAACGCACACCTCCCTGAGTGTCCTCTGCCAATCCCTGCTGTCACCCCTATGTGGAAAAGTGATCTAGGGGTGACACCTACAGTATTTGATAAGGTTCTTGCCATATTATGGTGGTGTTTTGAAACTAGAGGACTAGGGGTGGGGGAAAAGGGCTGATCCATAGGTCAAGAAGCCTGAATTCAGGTCCAAAGTTCTGCTGCAAATTCCTCGGGCCTCGGTTTCTCCATCTGTAAGTGAGGGGTTGGATGAAGATGGTTTCTAATGCTCCCTCTGTTCTGTTGTGGCAGAGACAGGATGTCAGGAGCAGTAGAGAACCTTTGTCTCCTGTCTCCTAGGGTGTCCTCAAACCCCGAGCTAGTGCCTTGGCATTACAAGGTCTCACTTGGGAGCCCTACTTTCGATCATACTTAATATACAGAATGTGCCTGGAGGGGAGGCGGGGGCAGAGCCTAACCCCAACGAGGCAAAGTCAACCGCGAGCGGTCCATGGACATTTCCCTCGGTGGAAACGCCTGGACAGTGACTGGAGGACGGGGAGGCTTTTGAGAGCGTTGGCGGGATAGGACGGCACTTCCAGGACCCAGCGCAGGGCCTGGGTGGCGAGCTCACCCACGCAGATGTCTCCCAGCTGGGACGGGCCCAGATTGACGTCCCGGAGAACCGCGGTCAAGACGGCCGAGAGAAGCTCGTCGGGGGTGGTATCCTGCAGCGGAAGTGCGGGCGCGGTAACCCCCGGCGGGCGGGGAACCAGGCCCCAGAACCCCTGCTACGCCCCCCCACTCCCACCCCGGAGGGTCAGAGCTCTGGCGCGGGGCCACTTCCGGCGCCGCGAGGACTCGCGTAGAGGAGCCAGGCCCCCGTCCGCCCCGGGGCCCAGGCTCACCTTGAAGCCGCCGCGGCCCCCTCGGCCGATGGCCGTGCGCCGCCCGTGCACCACGACCACGTCGTCTGGTGACGCCCGCGGAGCGCCACTCCAGCACGGCGCGGCCTGCAGCCGGGGCTGCGGGCCCGAATCAGGCCCACTGTTCAAGTGGCCCAGCAGCACCTGCAGCCTCCGCATCGCCCAGCTGGGCCCGGCTGACCCCCACCCGGCCGGGAACAGAGCCCTGGAGCTAAAAGACCGTGTCGCCCGCGCAGGTGCACAAGCAGCGCTGTCGCGGACGCCTCTTCACCCTGCGCAGCACCGCGGGGTCACGCCCTCTGCGCTCCGAAGGGCCCGCCCCCTCCCCCCTCAGCCAACCAGAAGGCGAGCCTGCCTGCGGCCCCGCCCCCGCCGCAAACCCGGCCATCGACAGCGGTTGTCGCCAAGAGTTTCTGCGGCTGCCAAGAAGGAAGTGGACTTTCCTGAAGCTCCGCCCAGGAATGCAGACGGAAAACCTTTCCATTTGTAGCCCCGCCTACTGCCCAGCCCGAGGCGGGACTCCAAGAGCCCTCTCGGTTTCTTAAACGCTACTACTGCCAGGGCTCCCCCTTCCTCTCCTCGAGTCCTACCCACTGCCCGCTGCCAAGCAGAAGGTGGGACGGCCAGGAGCAAGGCCCACCGTTTCTTGCTTGGGAAGGAAGAGGCCCGGACTCTCACCCCTCTTCCTCTTCCTAGTCTTCCCTGCTGTCCCTTGGATCCCAGTACCCAAGCTGGGGGACCTAATAATTCCAAGACGCCCCAGAATCCTACCTAGACGTGCTTGGCTGTCCTGGGAAGTCCTTCAAGAAGACTGGGGGAATTTGGGATTCTGAGGCCGCAGGAGAATGGATTATACAAAGGTGACAGATGTGACAAGCTCCCTATCTGGAGAGAGAGCACTATACACTCCTTTTTACCAATTCTGGGATGATTTGATTGGTGCCCACCTCCACCACTAGGCTGGGGTCTCCACCAAGGCGGGGTGGGTGGTGGGTGGGGGCTGTATCCTAGGTGACTGCCACATGCTTGACAGTAGGTGATCAATAAATACTTATTGAATAAATGAATGAATGAACCAGAGCTCCCGGGTCAGGACTATGTCCTCCCTCTAAGTCTACACTAAAGAGTAAGGACAGGTTCCCCCTTGACTCTCAATGGGACCCCGAAGAGTTAGGACTGTATTTCCCCCAGACACCAAAGGCCAAGGTACCCTGTTATTTCCAGCCCTGGAGGAGAGAGTGTGACCCCCACCTTCAAGGGCAGAGTGGTTTCAGGCCTCAGACTCCAGAAGGCAGTAAGTCTGCCCTTTCCCAGCTCCACCTCTGAGTGGACAGCCAGGGACTCCGCATGCTCCTGGGGGCAGGATTGTATGTTCCCAAGGAATGGGAGGGGGTGGGGACGCAGAGCTAACGCATCTCCCTAGTTCCCTTACCGCCAACTACGGGGTAGCACCTCATGAACCCCTCAGATCCCCAATGGAAAGATGCGACTCCACCAGCTCCCAAAGAGCAAAGCCCCTGTGTCCTACCATCCCCAAAGGAGGGTCGGCGCTCCCCAGCCGTACCAGGCAGGCAAGTCTGTTCCAGTTCCCACATCCCCCCTGCCCTGCTCCCTACCCTCCTCACCTCCCACACCCGTCGTGCACTGGGGTGGGGCGCCCCCAACTCCTCACTTCTGCTGGTGCCCCAGATTGAAGGGCAGGGCGGCGCTTCTCGGAAGGAGAAAGCGGCGGGGCGGGGCCCTAGGGGAAGGAGGAAACTGGCTGGAGACACGACTCGGCAGCGGCAGCGCGGAAGCTCCAGGCCGGCCCACCATGGCCGCAGGCGTCCCCGGCGCGGCCCCCGCGCCCCCCGCCTCCACCACGTTCTCCCTGCCGCTGGCGGCGCTCAATGTGCGAGTGCGGCGCCGCTTGTCGCTGTTCCTGAACGTGCGCACTCAGGTGGCGGCCGACTGGACCACACTGGCAGAGGAGATGGACTTTGAGTACTTGGAGATCCGGCAGCTGGAGACGCACGCCGACCCCACGGGCAGCCTGCTGGACCACTGGCAGGGGCGACCCGGCGCCTCGGTGGGTCGTCTGCTGGAGCTGCTCGCCAAGCTGGGCCGCGATGACGTGCTGCTGGAACTGGGGCCCAGCATCGGTGAGGACGCCCGGTCTCCGGCCTCATGCGGGGCGGTGAGGGAGCTGGCCTTCACAGTCCCCCCTAGGGAGGCCCCCGTTTCCTGGGGCGATGGAGAGAAAGGGGGTAAGCAGGCTGCAGAGGGGGAACCGTGAAGGAACCATGGTTCCCTCTTTTGATGCTTGGACTAAGGAGGTGAGGCCGGGAGAAGCAGAGAACGGAGGGAAACGGCTTAGGCAAAGGCCTTCATGTCGGACCAGGAGTCAGAGTTGGGGTCCTCACCTCAGTGGGAGAGTCTAGGTTGCTTCAGGTAGAGCAGCCCGGCAGGTGAGGGACTGAAAGCTGACAGTCTTAGAAACCTCATGTCCCTGGGAAATGTGCCCCTTCCTGTCACTCATTGACACATAATGTACGTGCATAAGTGTGGGGACAGTGGCCCACAGACAGGTGCCCTGTGCTGGGCTGGAGCCTCGGCCCTTTCTCTGCACATAACACTGGGCCTCCTGAGCCCTTCTTGCATGCCCAGTCCCCTGTTCAGATCAGCTGTGGGTTCTAGAAGAAGCAGACCTTGTGTTCTGTGTTCAGGAGGCCTAGGAAGGGGGGCAGGGCAAAGGGACAGAAAGATACAGGCCTGGCTTTGGCTTCCCAGATGTCCAGGACACCATTGCTAGCCCTATGGGAAAGTCAAGAGGCAGGTAGGAGCTCAGCTTCTCAGAGCTGTCAAACCATGGATGGCACAAATGAGCCGGCCATGGAGGTGGGGTCCTGACCGGATAGAGTGTGGGTGCCCCTGGGGAGCCTGCCACACTGTCTCTTCCCCTCAGAGGAAGATTGCCAAAAGTATATCCTGAAGCAGCAGCAGGAGCAGTCTGAGAAGCCGTTGCAGGTGGCCGCCGTAGACAGCAGTGTCCCACGGACGTCAGAGCTGGCGGGCATCACCACGCTGGACGACCCCCTGGGTAAGTACCCAGCACGGCTCCACCGGACCAGGGTTTAGAGCATGGATATTGGAAGTGGATGGACAGCGGGGCTTTGGGCAAGCCACTTAATCTCCGAGCCTGTTTCCTCACCTGAGAAATGGGAGTCATAATAGTTCTACCTCTGGCTGGGTCTGAGACTCCTGTGAACTGATGTGTCGGTTTCACGGTCAGCCCAGGACAGGGGGTGGGGAGGGTACTTTCTCTGAGTAGTGTCACCTCAGGATTGATGCAGGGTCCAGAGCCAGGGTTGCCTCGGCTGGGGGCTCCTGGCTGGGCAAGCCCAGCCTCCCTGTGGAGCTCTGACCGTCACCCTTGTGCCCCGCACCCAGGGCAAATGCCTGAGCGGTTTGACGCTTTTATCTGCTACTGCGCCAGCGACATCCAGTTTGTGCAGGAGATGATCCAGCAGCTGGAACAGACAAACTATCGACTGAAGTTGTGTGTGTCCGACCGCGATGTCCTGCCTGGCACCTGTGTCTGGTCTATCGCCAGCGAGCTCATTGAGAAGAGGTTGGCTAGGGGGCGAGGGGGTGGGTGCACTGCCCAGGGATTCAGCTGCTGGGGTGCGCCCTCCCAGCCGTCCCTTGGGAGTAAGCCACAGCCTGCCCTCTCTCCCCTAGGTGCCGCCGGATGGTGGTGGTTGTCTCAGATGATTACCTGCAAAGTAAGGAATGTGACTTCCAGACTAAGTTTGCGCTCAGCCTCTCTCCGGGTAAGTCCAGTGCTGCCCTGGCCACACGAGAGTGGGTGGGCGGGGCCTCAGAATGCCAGCCTTCCCTCACCGATGGCTGTGGTGGTCGCAACACTGAGGAACTCCCGCGGGTCTCTGCACACCTGATTGTGCACACAAGTGCCTTTTGTGTGGGTGAATGTGTGCTGGGGGTGCGTAGTTGGGGGAGGGCTGTTGTTAACCTTTGGGCCGGGGACTGGTCCCATCCTACTGGTGGCAAGGACCTGGTGCCAGCTCCGTACCCCTTGGCTTGCAGGTGCCCATCAGAAGCGACTGATTCCTGTCAAGTATAAGTTGATGAAGAAAGAGTTCCCCAGCATCCTGCGGTTTATCACTGTCTGCGACTACACCAACCCCTGCACCAAATCCTGGTTCTGGACTCGCCTTGCCAAAGCCCTGTCACTGCCCTGATGACTGTCCTGGGACTCGGATGTGCGTGTGTGTGTGTGTGTGTGTGTGTGTGTGCCTGTACATGTCTGTCTGCCCCGGCCCCCCGCTGAGGTTGTAGGGGGACTCTGCTCCACTTGCCTCCCGATTTCTGGAGATGCCAACCCTATAGGCCCATCTGCAGCGACTGTACAGATCTGGACATCGCACCTCACATCCTGCACACGTGTAGAACCAGTGGCTGCAAGTGTGTCCACACACCAGAGCCAGCTGGGACTAAAGAGGACCAAAGGAGGCAGCTGTGCCTGTCCACACATCTTAGACCTCAGTTTTCCACTTGAGAACTGAGTCGGGTGGGAAGAACAGGTTGTAGCTGTGTTTGAGTCACTTGTAGGAACCGGTGAAGCACTGTCCAGGTCTCCTGGGGGACCATGACACGGTCAGGCAGCTGCTTCCACAAGGAGGCCTACTGGTTGCCCACCTCCCATCGCACTTCCTCCTGCCCCATGGGGAGCGCACCTGGAGCCCCACTCCCCAGCGGTTCACCTCTCATCTGCCTCTTGATTCCTCCGAGACTCTGCCCACATTCAGTGTGACAAGCAGCCTGAGCCTCTGGGGCTTTTCACGTCAGGGTGACTGTCACACTCAGTTCTGCCTGGCGTGAGATGGGATCCATCAAGCGTGGGTCACCATGGCCGTGTGAGCAGGGGCCCCTCCCTGGGCCACCCACACAGAGCTGTCCCAGCAGCCTCTGTGCCTTGATTGGCTTACAGATTTGCTTGCTGGGACCAGTTTACAAAGTGACCACACAGGAGCCTCCTGCGCCAAAGCTTGTGGGCACATGGGCACACCCCCCCCCATGCACCCCTTTCCCTGGAGATAACGCCCAGGTATGGCTGGCTGAGGAAGCTCCACCACTGAGGAGGCCTAACCCTAGACAAAGACGGGACAGTCTTGTACTTTCTTCTTTCTTCCCACTTCACTGAAACCAAACTCAGGAAAGTCCGCCCTGTGCCCGTGTTTCCACCATCAGGAAACAGCAAGAAGAGATGCTTGGACTCAGCACGGCAGCCGCAGACGCGGCACTTCGCTCTCTGGGCTTGGTACACTAGTTAACTTCAGGCTCTCCCTTGGGGAGGAAATGTCATGGTCTCGGGTCTGTTCCAGAGCAGACCCCAGACCCCAAATCTAATGTGCCTTCTCCGCTGCACCTCTAGCCAGGGTGGCACCAGCTACCTGTCCTCAGTGTCTGGGGAGGGACCTGGAGGCCCTCTATGTGCAATCTGGGCGTCACTGTCCCATGCACCTATCCCCATTTTGATATTGGGGAATCTTTTAAAAACAACTGCAATAAAGTAGCTCACACCTATTTTGTGTACACTGAGAATTTCAGAGAGAGCTGAGAACTGCCTGTATGTGTCCTTTCTCCTGTATCCTGGGTTTATAATAAAGAGTTTTCTACTTCGGGAATGGCAGGTGTCATTTGTGTCTGGAAGGGGTTTGGAAGCAGTAACCTGGGATAAGGCTCTCCTGGGTAAATCAAAATAATCTGCCTCCCTGGGTAGGTTCTGGTGGGCTTGGCCGGGGCTCCCTGAAGGCCGGAGGCTGGACCGCCCCCTCCCAGGTCCCAGGCCTCCCCTGCGCTGTAGGCAGACTCGGAATAGCAGCCTCAGCTCAGATGATGGGCAGCCTGCTTGCTTTCGCCTGGATGGTGTTCCCTGGGGTTGTGCTGCGCTCCTGGGTCCTGGCTCAGCCCGCGGGGTGGGGGGTGGGGGGGGGAGGCTGCTCTCCTAGGAGGTCCAAGGAGAGTGGAGAATCCCTGTTCCAGCGCAGATCTCTGGAGAACTCAGTTGTCATCAATAATGGTCATCTTTGGCAGATCTGTATTAATCCTAAAGGTCTTGATCTATTCTTAAGTAGAATGTGTCACTTTTTCACTGTTCTCTCAAGAAAATTTGGAAAATCTAAAGGGGAAGAAAATCACTCATAATCCTAATCCCAGAGATAACGCTAGTGGACTTTCAGAGTTCCCAGACATGTGAGTGCAGCTTTTCTGTCAGTGGTCTCTGTTACCATGTCCTGGCTCCTGAGCCTTGGACGCTGGGGGCTCCCAGCCTTACCTCTGTGCCCTCAGAGAATCCTGGGGAGGCCCCAAGTATTCGGGGCTGCTCTGGGGCAGGATCCTCCTCCCTGGTGTCCCCTCAGGAGCAGAGCTGCCATGTGGTCCCTGCAGTGCCCCCAGGATCTACCCTTTGCCACTCATGGCTGGGACACAGTCTTTGAGTCCACTCCTTGTCACCGGGCGGTGGGGAGCGCGGGGGTGTGTCTCTGGGTAACACCACTTGCGTCGTGGGAAAAGCTTCCGTTCTCACGGAATGTGCTCACCTGGCTCCCATCTGATCCTCAACCCCCCCCAACCCTCCCACCTCCAGTGCCCACCTCCACACAAGTGGGTCCCCAGATCCTGAGAAAGCTTCCTCTTCTCATTTTTCATTTAGTCCTCTAGGAATGCTTGATAGAGAAACCCTCATTTTCTTTCTTTTTCAGTTATAGTTGACATTTGTTATTATTTATATTAGCTTCAGCCTGAGTAGTAGAAAAACCAGCAACCAGAGACAAGACATCCTTTCCCGCCCCAGCATGCATACATCAGCACGCTCAGGGGCCAACATGCATTCTACTCTGGCCCAGCAGTGAGAAGCGCCCCCTACCCTCAGGATGCCAAGAGAGGTTGAGTAGTGAGTCTCACCTCAGCCTCCATCTGTCAGTATTGGTGTGATGAAGGTCAGCTAAAACAAGATTTAAGTAAGTCCAGAGCCTCATAACATAGTACTCAAAATATCCAGGAATGAAAATCATTCTTTATACCAAGAACTAGAAAACTCTCAACTGGAGTAAGAAGAGACAGTCAACAGATGTTAACATCAAGATGACACAGATGCTGGAATTATCTAGCAAGGATTTTAAAGCAGCCAGCGTGAAGATGCTCCAATGAGCAATTACAAACACACTTGAAACAAATCAAAAAATTGTCTCAGCAAAGAGATAGAAAAGGTGAAGAACTAAGCTGAAGTTTTAAAACTAAAAAAAAAATAAAAAAGAAGAAAGAGGGAAAGCTGGGATGGCTCAGCAGGTTAAGCGCTCGCTTTGCAGCCCTAGAGCCCCAGGATTGAATCCCGGGCCAGGCCCATGTGGACCCATGTGCTGAACTGGGGTGTTGCCCAGTTCAGTTCTTGCCGGGGCCTATGCTGAAGGCTCCTGGCCCAGTTCCTGCCCTGCACAGCCCCGTGCCCACCTGTGGACTGAAACCATATGGAAAACTAATGCTGTCAACTATGAAGACTGCTCTGGGTCCTCCCCCTTCTCTCTGTCTCTCTTTCTCTGTCAAAGAAAATAAATCTTTTCTTTTTAATTAAAAAAAAAAAAAGAAAGAAAAAAGAAAGAAAATGCTGAAATAAAAGCCCACTGGACGGAGAGGACAAAGGGAAGAATCAATTAACTTGAAGACAGGATAATAGAAATTACCCGAGCGTCCTTAAAGCAATCACACCCTGAAAACACGAGCAAGGGTGGCTTAAAGCTTCTTTTTTGTTGTTTTTGTTTTTTGTTTGTTTGTTTTTTTGTTTTTGCGGACCCGAGCTGGCTGAAAAAACTGCAACTGGGGAAGGAAAACAAAAAGATGCAAAGGTGACCAACAGATCCAAGATGGTGGCATGGGAGGAGCACACCGACAACTGCCTGGGAAGGGCCTTGTGAACAGAGGGGAATCCACAGGGGAAGCCCTGAGAAGAAACCTCAACTAAGAGAACCACACAACACGGAACAACACACAAAGGTTAGAGAAAAAAGGGGAGAGCGGGAGAGGAAAAGGGAAGCAGCGGTTCGGGGACAGAGACTTGGAGCGCGGCCCGGGGCTGGCAAACACAAAGGGGGATTGGGGGACTACGGTCAAAGTGGAGCTGGATCGAGGGCGGGCTGGAAGCCGAGACCTAGGGAGCGTGGAAGCCCCACAAGACTGTGGACAATTTAACATCCGAACTCAGGGGACAGCACACAGTGCCCTAATCAGATCACAGAGCCTAAAGTGGAACAGGGACTGTGGAGCAGGGCGGCTGCACTTCCCGGCGGGCGGGGTGACAGCAGGGCACCAGCCCACAGCAGCTCAGCACCCCTGATTTACGGAGGAGATTGACTGTGAGGGAGCGCCTTCTGAGGACGGGGCTCTTGGAGTGAGGGCTGGGGCTTGAGTGGGCACAGCTGCATTGGACGTGCTTGGAGTGAATCCGGCGGTCTCAACAGAGCCGGGAGCGGAGAGCGGCTGCCGCCCGAGCTACGGCCTGTGCGCACAGGGCTTTCGGCGCCCCGCCCACCGGGCCTCCACCGCCTGCAACTGGGCTTTTGGTGCCCCGCTCACCAGGCCGCTGCGGCTACTCTACCTGCGCGGAAGTGCGCGGCTGGGCTTTCGGTGCCCCGCCCACTGGGCCGATCCGCAGCGCTGCTGCCTGCTCGCCGGTGCACAACAGGGCTTTTACCACCCTGCTCTCCAGGCCGCCGCAGCACCGCTGCCTTTGCGCGGCACCGGCTTTTGGCACCCTGCCCACCAGGCCGAGGCAGTGCTGCTGCCTGCTCGCGAGCGTGCAGCTGGGCTTTTGGCGTCCCGCCCACTGGGCCTCTGGGGCTTTGTGGACCGCGCGCGCAACTGGGCTGCCTGCCGGGTCTCCGCGGTGTCATTGCCTGTGTGCAGGACTGTGCAGCCGACCAGGGCCTCTGCCAAGCTCCAGCCCATCCAAGTGCTGCCCTGCGGACGTGCCTTACAGATACAATTGAAGGAGGGGCAGCCAGGCGGAGGAAAGACCAGAGCTCCTGTGCCCCGCCCGCACTGAACCACCAGCCCCCTGCTGAAAGAGGAATCTGCTATTGTGTCTCAGGCCCGCTCTAGCTCCTACTCACATGCCCCCACCCCTGGCCACACCTTTACTACCCTGCTATCTAACAGCTAAGACAGCAACCTGAAGTGCCCCAGGACACAGAAGCTGTCTGCTTCCCCCAACCCTCTCCCGAAATCTCCTTCTTCCACAGAGCCCAAAAGAAAAAATAAAGAGAAGCCCATCTGATAGGCAAACCCCCAGAGGGAAAACAGACTCATGCATAAGGCAAAAAGAACCACATCAAACACAATGCACACCTCAGAATCCAAAGCCCCTCCAGAAGATCAGGGGCAGTCTTTAGTAAAGGACCTTGCACACTTGGAATCAAATCTAAGTGAAACAGAATTCAGGGCTGCATTAATCAAGACACTCAGAGAGCTCACTCAATGCTGGCAAAGTACCCAGACACA
>PVKE010013039.1:0-18536 GCA_004027555.1 Craseonycteris thonglongyai
TTTTTTTTTTTTTTTTTTTTAAAGATTTATTTATTGTTTTTGACAGAGAGAGATACAGAGACAGAGAGAAGGGGGAGGGCCCAGTACAGTCTCCATAGTTGCACATTATTGATTTTTCCACATAGTTTAATTCCACAGGAGGGCTTGGGGCTGCACAGGGCAGGAACTGGGCTGGGGTCCCGCCCTGGTGAAAACCGAACTGGGGGCACTCCCCAGCCCAGCATATGGGTCAGCAAGGCTGGGGCCGGGATTCAATCCTCGGTCCCTGGGGCTGCAATGTAAGCGCCTAACCCACTGAGGCTTCCCTCTGTTCTATATTTATTCCATGTCCCCAGCATTCATACTTTAAATTTGAGGTGTTCGAACACTTTACTGAATTTTTTAGACTTCAGGTGGCACTTTCTCAAATACTGTGGCTTGAGTTTTCATCTTGCGTTTTTATTCAGAGTTGCTGCAATTTCTTATTGATTTTATTTTTCTTTGATCATTTCAATAGGGATTTGATCATTCAATGGTGGCTAGGACCTCATACCTATGTTGTAGTCAGCTAGAAGTACCCTAACTACCATTTTAATATGCCCATAATGTTATCAATAGATATGATTAGCATTTAGAAACTTCATTTTATATGTTCAATTAGGTTTACTATTAGTACAAATCATTTTTTCTAATATGTGAAATTTAGATGTTACCAATTTATTTTTCTTTATTGAGCTTTTTTCTTTGTTGTTGTAGATATGTGGTAATTATTTGTTCCCTGTTATATTCTTAGATGGTAAATTGTTTGATAAATGAGATTTCATGGTTTCTTAGTGTAATCTCATATACTTCAAAAGACAATACGTATTTGGACAATGCGTCAGTGGTATGGAGTTGCTGTCAGGTTGCCAATAAGACAGTCCAATAGAGCTCTGAAAAGAGTTACTTTATTATATAGTCAGACTTTTAAATGTGGTGCACAGGCTCATCTGTCCCTTCCTCACCTCCCAAACTAGAACCCCTTCTAATTTCCATGTTATTCGTTTTGGAGAAGAAAGACATGAGCCATTATGGCTAAAAGCTTGGGCTTGTAGGCTTCTCATCAGAACATTGGCCTCTGACTTCTCTTCTGCATTGCTTGTTTTCAAACATGTAACGTAGAAATTTGTGTTCTCCCTCTGGCATTCAGTTCTGTGTGATTTCAACAGTTTCACACAAAAGATATGCTGTACAGAAAATATCCTGACCTCTGTGTTAACCGCTCTTATGGAAGAAGCATATACAATGTGCATTTCTTTATTATTTTAGTGTTGTAAGCTGTAGAAATTAATAAATTGCCTTTCTAGATGCTCTTAATTCCCCCAAAGTGTTCAGAGACTCAGAATACTCCTATTTTTAAACTCCTCAGGAACTTGTGCTATCTTTTCATGAATCTCCAATGGCTATGGCATCTTGTGCTATACAGTGCTCTTTTATCTGGTGTATTACATTGTTTACATTATAGCATATGTTTTCTGTGTCAGTTATATCAATATGAAAAGGTCAGAATTGATGGAGATTTTTCCCTAATGGTTTGTTTATGTCCACATATTGTTTGCTATTCATATCCAACACTAACTATGCCCGTTTTTTTTCTGAAGTTATGTGACTATTTTATGTGAGCTTAGTTACTGAATTGTTTGTATCAAAATGTTAGAAGCATCAGGAATGAAAATTGTGGAGCCAAGAAATAGTTGAATGGACACCAAAAAATGGGACTGCTGATTCCATTCACTAAAATAATTAGGGATGAGATACAATGTGAACTTTTTGTTTGATTGACATTCAGCTCCCCTTCCTTTGCTGTGGTTGATAGAGATACTGGGAAAGAAAAAAATATTCTTCCTTGCAGATCCTAAAAATGTTCTTTTATCCTCAAAATATGGAAAGCATTTTGTAATTAGCACATGTAAGCCCAGTTCATAGAACTGTTTTTATATAAGTTCATATAGCCCTAATCTCTCTTCATTACAATACCATTGTTGCCCTTATTGATGCTTTTGCTCTCTGGCATCACTGTACAAAATGTTTAGGGGAAGCCGGGATAGCTCAGCAGTTTGAGCACTTGCCTTGCAACTGTGAAATCAGGGGATCAAATTCCAGCCCCAGCCCATGCAAACCTATATGCTGAGCTGTGGGAGACCCCCAGTTCAGTTCCTGCCCTGTGTGGTCCCAGACCCACCTGTGTGGAATAAAACCATGTCGCAACTAATGTACAACTGTGAAGACTGCTCTGGGCCCTCCCCTTGTCTCTTTCTCTCTGTCTCTGTCTCTTCCCCTCACCTTCTCTCAAGCAATAAAATAAATCTTAAAAAAAAAAAGAGGCAATGTAACCTCATCAAATCTAACAATAAATAAATAAATAAATAAATAAATAAATAAATAAATAAATAAATAAATAAATAAATAAAAAGAAGAGGGAAGCAAGGGTTGCTCAGCAGGATGAGCACTCATCTTACTGTCCTGGGATCCAAGGATTCAATTCTAGCCCGGCCTATGCAGACCCACATGCTGAACTGGGGTGTGCCCCCAGTTTGGTTCTCACTGGGGAGAACTCCATGCAGCAGGCCCCTGGCCCTGGCCCTGCCCTGTGCAGCCCCACACTCACCTGTGGAATGAAACTAAGTAGAAAACCAACGATGTGCAACTATGGAGACTGCTTTGGGCCCTCCCCCTTCTCTCTGTCTGTCAAAAACAATAAAAATAAATCTTTATAAAAAAGAAATATTTATCATAACGTGTGCTACACAGTTAGGCCATTATCCTGGGGAATTTTTAATATTTGTTTCTCTTTTTTTTTTTAGGGGTATCTCCATTTCTTCCTAGATTACTTCTTTCTTTCAGAACTGCATGCAACTGATAAGTAAAATGAGCCTAAACCTGTCTCTCCTTTGGGATAAGCCTCCTTCTACTTTAGAAATCAAACATGGTCAAGGGTAAGGCACAAAAGGAATAATTGAATGAGGCCTTAATGAGAAAACTTTTCATTAGTTTGTCTTTTTACGTCTCTTTT
The DNA here is from genome assembly GCA_004027555.1 of Craseonycteris thonglongyai. NCBI lineage: Eukaryota > Metazoa > Chordata > Mammalia > Chiroptera > Craseonycteridae > Craseonycteris > Craseonycteris thonglongyai. The sequence goes on from PVKE010013039.1 coordinate 3,032, forward strand.
CCATCAGATATTAAGAGCTATAGGGACAGGATCAGGAGGTGAACCTAGGGAATAATACAAATGATAGCTAACATTTATTGTGCTCTTGTTATCAGCTGGTAATTTTCTAAGTCTTTCGCATTTAGTAAAAATACAACCCTTACTCTCCTTATATAGTCTAAGGGGAAAAAGAGTTCGTAGCCTATCTAATTTAGCCTTCTCTCAAGGGTCAAAGAGGAGATGAGAATTTGGAGCCCAATAATTATTAGTGATGAGAAATATTCCTTTGCCAGTTACTCTTCTCTGTGTATTTACTCACTGACACCTATTAGGGAGATAATATGTAGGCTGAGGATTTGAAGATTCTAAATTTTGAACAATGCTTTCTCCATCTCAGAGACATTATAACTATAGAGATCTAAAAAAATCTGCATCTCTGGAGACATATTAAGTTCTCTACTTTATATAAAGGGGCTTCTTTTTCACGTTATTAAATAGAAAGCTCTTAATTTGAGTGCAATCTTTAGTCCCTGGGACATACAGGTAAAAGACCTCATAATCAGTTTTACTACAAACAGTTCAAAAGTTTAGACCTTGATTTGTTTCTTCCATTTTAGTCAAAACTTTAGAAAATTGTTAAAAATGACTTTTCTTCTTTTCTTCTGTAAGGGTTTCCTGAGTCTATTTGGGAGTTTTTCACGTAATGACTATTGCAAAATCTATGTCTCGCTTGATTTTTATTTAAAATACCAGTATTTTCTCCCTACAATATTACTCTTATGTTTTCTACAAATCTTAACGCTTGTTTTTAGAAATGTTTATGAAGGTCTTTACCTAAACCTGAAGATGAAAGAGTGAGATAAAACCTAGCACTTTCTGGGTCCCCTGAAACTGATGGTCCTTTATGAGGTTTAGTTAATTTGTGAGATACAATAGAAACATGTGTGAAATTTTACAGAAAGATATCCCCTTACATTATTTCAGGTCCTCAAAAGAAAAAGAAATACTACTGTGATTTCATATATGCTGCAAAGGAATGTGTAACATTGTCTCACAGACTCTCGATATGGGTCAAATGAAGGAGCCCACCCCCCCATCCCCCAATTGTAGAAATTTCTGGTCTCCCTTTCCCTAGTTCATTAGCACCCCAGTTTTACTATTTTCTATTTGTTCTTAGAATCTCCTGTCTCAACTTTGATCATTCTTATGCCAAATCTCCAGCCTTAGTGAATGGACCTGAAATTTGCATTTGCCAGACAACAATTACCCTGGTTTGTATTGCTGATTGTGGCCAGTATTCCCTCTGGGCCTTCCAGACTCAACTCCTGGGCAGATAACACCCCAGGAATAACCAGTTGTGCTGAAGGAGAGAGCTGCAAGATCGAATGGATCTTGCTCTGAGGCTAATACTTTAAAAAAAATTTTTTTTTATTATTTTTTGACAGAGAGAGAGAGATACAGAGACAGAGAGAGAACTGAACTGGGGGAGCTCCCAGTTTAGCATATGGTTCCGCACAGGCTGGGCCGGGATTCGATCCCTGGTCCCCGTAGCTGCAGAGTGAGCGCTTAACCCACTGAGCCATCCCGGCTTCCCCTGGAGCTAATACTTTTAAATTATACCCCAGCGAGACTTCCAGAGCATCCCAACCGAAGAAATCAACTTCTATCTTTGAAGTGAATCTTGAGACCCCTTTCCACTCCTTTTATCCTAGTAAGGGGGAGAACTTCCTTACACCCCACCCCAACAGGCAAAGACACTGACCACACTCAGCAGGAAGTAAATATAGAAAAAGAGACCTTCAGAGATTTGGGGGAATCATATCTCTCAAGAGAAAAGTAGGCAGACAGCTAGAGTAGGAGGATCTCAGGACTCCTTCCATAGAACCCATCTTCCACCTAAGCCTTATTATACCATCATTATAATATCATGCATATTCCCAGAAGTTTGTTACTATTATTATAGCAGACTGAACTCTGGGATGGAATTTACGTAGGTGAATAAAGGTGATGTAATGGCTCCCTGTCAATCAATACTATCAATCAAAAGATCCCATGCCCAGAAGGAACTAACTCCTAGGAAAACGAGCAGAACTGTCCAGACCTTGATAATTGGTGCCTTTTGAGCCATTTCTCAATCAGGCCTACTTTCATCTCTTGGAAGTGTACTTTTACTACTTCTACTTTTGATAAACTCTTTCATCTCTGTACTTCAGTGTCTCGCTCAATTCTTTGCTCAGGGTGTCAAGACCCTGAACACAGCCCCTAGAAGAGCCCCATTCTCCAGTAACACTCTCACCTGGACTTCGGTGAACAAACTTGACATGGAAAGTTTCAAATGATATTCACTGACAAATACGAATTTCAAATTTAAGATTCAGAAGACTATTTTACTGGGCTATTGAACCAACAAGATTATGTAGTAATCTATAAGATTCTACTTCAGGTGTGAAGATTTGAATAAATACAAATACGCACACATTTTTGTAGTGCCTGGAATGACATGGGAATCTTATCTTTCCTCCAGAAACTGGTCTTTATAACAAGTGAAATGAATCTAATTATTAGTCTAAAAATATTTTGTGGTGTTAGCTTAGTAAAATGTCAAAAAGCAGAAACTTATTTTTGCTTAGGACTTTGGTTTCTTGGATTATACTTTAATGTTAAATGCCCACTTGTTACACTAATCAATGCTGTATTGCCATCAGCCAATGCTAAGCTTTCCCTGTTGCCTGAAGTCTAGTTTACTACAATGTTCTTTGCTTGCTTACATTTAGAGAAACAGTTTCATTGTTTACTGGATAGACTGAGATAAATGTAGTTGTGGCCCTTTTTTGCATGGTATTATTGTAGGTCTACAGAAGTTATAAAATGATTTAACACAACATGGGTTTCCTGAGTGCAGGAAATATTTAGTAGGCTTTCTTCCTGGAGTTGGTAGGCCATGAAAGTACAATAAGGTCAAAAAGAGGGTAGAGGTCAATTATAGTGTCTTCATAGCAACACTAATCATAACAGTCTCAAAGTGAAAACAGCCTAAATGCTCAGTAGAATGTATAAATAAATTGCTGCATGTCCATACAGTGGAATAGAGTTTAACAACAACAATAATATATGTAATAATGTAGATAAAGCTTACACTTAATGTTGTATAAAAAGAGCCATAAACAGAGAATATTTATACTGTATTATCTTTTTATGAATAATCCTAAAAACAAGCAAAAGTACTTGATTTCATTAGAAATTGAGATAGTGATTATCATTGAGACCTGTTCTGGAAGGGGTTGCTGAAGCTTCTAGTATTATGGTAATGCACTGTTTTTAGATGTTTATTTCATGGATATATTCACTTCACAAATACCCATTGGGTTAAACTTTATTTGTGCATTTTATTTGTTTGTAATATCTCCACAAAATTTTTTTTTTTAATATTTTTATTTATTTATTTATTTTGACAGAGAGAGAGAGAGAGAGAGATAGAGAGATACAGAGACAGAACTGAACTGGGGGAGCTCCCAGTTCAGCATATGGTTCCACATGGGCCAGGGTTGGGATTCGATCCTCGGTCCCTGGGGCTGCAAAATGAGTGCTTAACCCACTGAGCCATCCCGGCTTCCCCCACAAAATTTTTTACATTAAAAAAAAAGGGTGGCAATGAAGAGTCAAGGGTAATTTGCCAAGCCTTACTACAATTCAAAGTGCTATGTGTATATTTTAACAGGTAGTATTTTTATACTATTACCTCAAAAGTTTCTCATTAAATGAGTTATTGTTTGGGAAATTAGATGAGTTAATTTGTTTTTTGTTTTAAGAATGTGCTTGATGCAAAAATTAGTTGAGATGTTGTTGTTCTGTTTCAAAGTGCTGGGGAATATATTTGTACCTAAAACTGTCTACACCTTGCATATTTCTTGGAATTAATATTTTTTTGCCAACCTAAATTATTTTTCATGCTTATTGTTTTATTGTTAAAACATTTGGGTAAGAAGCTTCAATCATCTTATCTTTTAGCTTAGAGTTTCATAAAATATTCTTCTGTATCTTCTAATATCTTCTCTGTGTCTAATCTCACTTTTTTTGTTCATTTGTTTTATTGATAAGAGATTCTTTGACATCCTTTGCTGTGGCCATATGAGAAAGGAAGAAGGCCTAAATAACACCACGGTCAATTTTATTTTGCTTATTGTAAATCCCTTTTCTTTGGATGCTTCCAACTTTCTGAAATAGAGCATCTTGGAATCTTCTATTAGAGTTTATTGGTCTGTGAGCTTGGACAGGAGTCTTTGCTGTTTCCCTGTTTTAGACTCGTTGCCTCTTTCATTCTGATCCCATACGTGTTCTCAGTAGCAACAATTCCTCAAAATTTATGAGTGCGTAGCAACCTGGCTAATTTTCAGTACTGATATAAGGTTTTATTTATTTTTATATTTCCTTCTTGCTTCTATCAAACATCTGTGGTAGCAGTAGGGAGTTGGTTCTGTAGCAGTGGTTTGTTATGAGTATGAGATGCTTTGCCAATCTAACCTTTTTATCAGGATTACCATATTTAACTTTTTAAGACAATTCAAGTCAATTTGGGGGCATAGAGTAGATCATGGAGAAAATAAAATGAAATAAGCATTGTTAAGTCAAGATAGGCTATTAAGGAATTGGGGCCTGTGCACATCTTTGCGCCTCAGTTCTCAGAATTGCTATCAGTTGCAAAACCTGTGCTTAAACTCAGCTGAAGGCCAGCCATAATCCTGGAATAACAACTGCTACATGGACATATATGGACTTTACTTCCTTCCTTGTAGTTTCTGCCTCCCTTGTTTGCACGTTGGAACTAACCAATCGCTGAAAACTGAGCCTGCCATCCTTCATTTCCATGAAAATGTCCTACTCTGTGGTTTTTGCCTTTATTAACCCTGCCTTTCTTTGCTCTCCTAAATCCTAGTTTGAGTTGCCACCTAAATCTGTGTCTCTGGGGTTACAATTTCTTTTGCGCAAATAAATGCATTTTGTTCTTAATCACAGCCTGAATCTCTTCTTTAAGAGCATCAAACTCAATTTTTTTTTCCCCAACTACCCAGTTTTGCAGCACTTTCTCAATATTTTTATCCATTTTAGATTGATTGACAATTCTTATATCTTGTACTAATTTAGTATATCATAGTTACACTGAGAATTTTTTTCTCTTTGCATTATTTTTGTACTAGGTATATGATAGCTTTAGAATATCCATCACTTTTCAATCTGATTTTAAATGACAAGACTCCTCTGTATTTTTATAACACAATTTATTCTGTCCTGTTCTGAACATGATTTTCTCCACTAGATTCTTTTTATTTATTTATTTAATTAATTAATTTTTTGACAGAGAGAGAGAGAGATACAGAGGCAGAGACAGAGAGAGAACTGAACTGGGGGAACTCCCCAGTTCAGCACATGGGTCCGCGCGGGCCTGGGCCAGGATTCGATCCTTGGTCCCCGGCGCTGCAAAGTGAGCGCTTAACCCACTGAGCCATCCCAGCTTCCCCTCCACTAGATTCTAAGGCCCTGGAAAGCTTACTTAATCTAGACTTTGCTATGCTAGCACATTGCCTTTCAAGTGATGGCTGCCATGGTGGTCAGTTTTATGTGTCATCTTGGATAGGCTATTGTATCCAGCTATGCAATTAAACACCGTAGCTGTGAAACACTTGATTAACATTTATGACCAGTTGACATTTAGCAAAGGACATCGTCCTTGACCATCTGAGTGAACCTCACCCAATCAGTTGAAAGGCCTTAAGAGCAAGACTGAGGTTTCCCAGAGGAAGAAGAAACTCCCAGAGATGTGGACTGCAGCATTAGCTCCTGCCAGAATGTCCAGTACACCTTACAGATCTTGAACTTGCTAGCCCCCAGATGTAGTACACCAATTCCTTTATCTCTCTCTCTCTCTCTCTCTCTCTCTCTCTGGTAGAACGCTGACTGAAAGAGGTGCCTTTTTCTAAATCTTTTCAATTTCATTGATGTAATCTACCATATAAAAAGCCAAATACTATTCTCATATCATCTTACATATTGTGGAAATTTATTGTACTAATCTCATGATTCAAGCAGGAAAAAAAAGATCGTCTTTCCTCTCACTATGACACTGAGTTAACACATGCCAATACCTTCTCTCTGTACCAGCCAGCAGCATAACAAAAAGGGTGCTATGTCCTCCAAAGGTGAGATCACAATGATTAAAAAAAATAAATGAGGTTATTTTATATAAATTCTATTGAAATGCATTTATTGTTCTATTAGTGCAAACTTCCCTTTACAATAGTGGGATGCTGAATAATAAGGTGACCAACATTTTTCCAATGAAAAGGAGGACAGCTGATTCTGGGTGGTGAGAACCAAAAAAAGAAATCAATTGCAGAACCAAAAAAAGAAAAGAAAAGAAAAGAAAAGGAGAACATCTAGGAGGACACTTTTCAAGGGAGGACACAACTTCCAAAAGGAGGACTGTCCTCCCTAAAGGAGAATTGTTAGTCACCTTATGAATAAGAGAATGGGAATAGTAATCACTTTAGCATAAATTCCTATTCACTGGTGTCTTTTCTAGATAGCCTAAAAAATCACAGAATAGTGTTTACATCTTTTATGATGAGAAGATAAAGCATCTGCTTTGCTGATTCACAGGAATAGATACCCCAAAATAAGCTTCACTTTTCCAGGGAGCACAATTTTATGTGAGAACCAGTTCTCAGAATTGACATACCATTTTGTTCTCTTTTTAGATTAAACACCAGACTCCTGTGGATATGCTGTGTTTGCTCTTCCAGTATAGATTCATAGCAAAGCATATCCATTCTGAAACTCATTGCTATCGCCTTCTTGTACTAAAAAAATATATATGATTCTGGTAATGCTGAAAATTCAAATGATGGCTCTATAAATGTAGGCACATTATCAGAAATTGTTACTACTAGCGCTACACAAATGGGTATACAGAGCATTAAACTTGTTCTTGATCTCTTTTCCTGGGGTTGTAAATGATGTTCTGAAGCACAGTTTAAGGGATGATTATTAGAGGATAAAAATCAATATCTCTACACTTCTATCAATCTTCAAAAGAAATAAATGAAAGAAGAGTAAAAGCATTATTAGGTTTATTCTGCATTTTTCTCCAATCTTGATAATAAACCATTCCTGCTTCAGAAAAAAACACATTAGCATCAGCTCAGTAACTACAGAATGACACATTTCTTTAACTACATTGATGCAGTTTATTGTTTGGCTTGATAATGAATCAGTTTAACATTATGCTTTTCTTCTCTCTCTGTGAAACTTGCTGTATGCTAAGTGTCCTATTAATTAAATATAGCATATAAAAATTTTATTTTATTTTTTAAATTACACTTGACATACAATAATATATTAATTTCAGGTGTACAACATAGTGATGAGACTTTTACGTAACTTACACCCTTCACCTTTTCACCCTGCCCCCAACTCCCTCCCAACTATCATTTCAACAAATCTAGTACTCATCTAACGCAACATACATAGTGATTACAGCATTATTGACAAAATATACCTTTTGCTATACCCTACATTCCCATAACTACATAACAAGCAATTTGTACTTCTTAATTCCTTCCCCTTTTTGCACCCACATTCTCAACCCTCCTCCCTCTGGCAACCACACAAACGTTTTCTGTCTCTATATATGTTTCTATTTTGTTTATTTTCTTCTTTAGATTTTAAGCAAAATCAAATTGCATCTGTCTTTCTCTGAGACATCCGTCTACACAATACCCTCCATGTCTTTAGACTGGAGCTTTTAACCCTTTACATTGAAAGTAATTATTGATATATATGTAGCTATTGCCATTTTATTATTTATAATTCTTTTTAAATCTTGAAGAAGTCCTTCAACATTCCTTGTAATACTGGTTTGGTGGTGATTAACTCCTTTAGCTTTTTTTTTTTTTTTTTTTTTTGGTCTGGGAAGCTCTTTATCCGTCCTTTGATTCTGAGTCATAGCCTTGCTGGATAAAGTTATTGTAGGTTCTTGCCTTTCATCACTTTGAATACTTTCTGTCAATTCCTTCTGGCCTGCAAAGTTTCTGTTGATATATCAGCTGACAGTCGGGGGAGGGGGAGGCGGGTGTTCCCTTACAAGTTACTAGTTACCTTTCTCTTGTTGCTTTTAGGATTCTCTCTTTGCCTTCAACCTTTGCCATTTTAGTTACAGTGTGTCTTGGAGTGGGCCTGTTAAGAGTTCATCTTATATAAGATTATCTGTACTCTCTGGGCTTGTATGTCTATTTCCTTCACCAAGTTAGGAAAGTTTTCAGTCGTTATTTCTTCAAATAGATTCTCAAGCCTTTGCCTTATCTCTTCTTTGTACCCCTATAATGCTAAGGTTGTTTTGCCTGATGTTATAGAGGTCTCTTGAACTATCCTCATTGTTTGTATTCTTTTTTCTTTCTGCTGTTATGGTTGGCTGTTTTCTTCTAATTTGTCTTCCAAATCACTGATTCAATGCTCTGCTTTATCTAGTCTGCTGGTGATTCCTTCTATTGCATTCTTCATTTTAGTTGTTGAATTCTTTTTTTTTGCCTGGTTCTTCTTTACAGTATCTTTATGTCCTTCTTTTTGTGTGATATTCCTTTGTTTAAGTTTTTACTAAGTTCCTTGAACATCCTTATAAACATTTTTTTGAACTCTGTTTCTTATTGGTTGTTTGCCTCCATCTCATTTAGTTCTTGGTTTGGGAGTTTTCTTCTGTTCTTTCACTTAGGATGTGTTTGTTTTCTCATTTTGGGTGGCACTCTGTGTTTGCTTCTATCTATTAGGTAGATCTGCTACATCTCCCAGTATTGCAGGGAGTCCTATACAATAAGTGCCCTGTGGGGCTCTGGCATACTCTTCTGCTCACCTGCACTGGGTGCTCCTGTAGATTCTTGTTTGGTGCCAGCACTGTTCCTAGAACTATGTGGCTAAAGTCTCAGGACACAGTGATGTCAATCACCACCCGCCTGGGGGCCGGCAAACTGATATTTTTCAAACAAAATTGCAATGTGGTTGGAGTTGGCTGCTCACTGAAGAAAGTTCCTCTGGTGTTGGGGAAGTTGGGTAGGATGGGGTCCCAGTGTTCCAGCAGGGTGGAGCATGCAAAGCTCACCGGACCAATCAGATTCAGATTTGGCCATGTTGGGGTGGGTGCAACACAGGAAAGAAGGTGACTACCAGCCGGTAGCCCAGAGAACCTCACCCAGGGAAACCAGTGGCTGTCCTCCAGCCCTCTCCCCAAAGTGACACACCTCAGTGTGCATCCCGCATATGCCTCCATTGCTTGCTGAGTCAACGTCTGTCTGGAGCCCAGGGTGAGTCCCTACAAATGATTGAGTAGGGACTCTGCACGGAAGTCTGGATTTCCCACAGCCTTCCATCCCACCTGAACAGCCAGAATCCCCAGTGTTTTTCAGAGTCAGGTGCTGTTGGGGCTCCTCTTGCCAACACTAGAACTCTGGGCTGATGAGCCTGCTGTGGGGCTGGAGTCCCTCGTTTCTCCAGGAGGAACCTCTATAGCTGAGATATCCTTTCTGACCCTTAACCACTGCATGGAGGTTTGCGGCCTGCTGGTTTTGTGTTTCTATCCCTTCTACCAGTCTTGATATTGGCTGCTTCTTTGTATTCTTAGTTATAAAACTTCTGTTCTGCTAGATTTATAACTATACTTAATTATAAAACTTCTGTTCCACTAGATTTCAGATGGTTCTCCATGTTGGTTATTTTATAATTTAGTTGTAATTTTAATGTGTTCACGAGACAAAGCAGACACAGTGTTTATCTAATCAGCCATCTTGGATGTCTCCTCAATTCTTCTGCAAGTTATTTTCTATGCTATAAATCTGTATTCTTTATAGTTTCTATTTAGAAAAATTAGAGTTGAAACATATAGAATAATTTAAAAGTGTGTGTATGTATGTGTGTGTTGGTGTTGAGAATTTGTAAAACACAACGTATTAACTATGTTAAAAATGTCATTTGTGGATATTTTGTTGGGCAGATTCCTCACTATTTTTATATCATTTTGGAAATGCTGCAGAGTAAGTTGCTCCTATTAATTATTCATAATTTTAGATAGGAATAGAAAATGAGATAATCCTTTGAACAACAAACAGGCAGCCTAAAGTATCAAATTTATGTTTGATCAGAAATACCCACACTGCAAAATCATGCTTATGCATGCACACCCAAATATGCCATGCTAATTAGTCTAGTTTAGAAAACCTAATTTTAGTAATTTATTAACTTTGGTAAACCTTTACATTTTTATTTCCCATGAATATCACTTCTAAGCTTCATCTGTCCTTTTTCTTGAATTATACTATAATTCTAGAATTTCCTCTTTAGTAAATTCAGTAATAAATATTTGGGTTTCAATGCATTGCATTTGTCAGTAGCATTTATTTAACATGTCACTTCTTCTTTTTTTAGTCATTTGGCTTCCAGAACAACTCTTGCTCATAGTTTTCTTCTACTCATTGATTACTCCCTGCATTATTTTTTCATTGCAACATAAGAAATTACCCCAAATTTAGTGGCGTAGAATAACATCGAATTATTATCTTATTGTTTCTGCAGGTCAGAAATTTAGTTCAGGTTCTCACGAGGCTGAAACTAAATCACTGGGAGTACTGACTAGGGAAAAATCTTTCATGCTCATTCATATTGTCAGAATTCATTTTTTTTTTCACTATAAGATTAAGCTCCCTGTTCTTTCTCTGATTTAGCAGCGTGGGGCCTCTCTCACTCCTATGGTTGTTTTTAGGTCCTTGCTATGTGGCCTTCTTACAAACCCTCTCAAAACATGGTTGTGGGATTCTTCAAAGCTAACAGGAAACTCTCACACTTTAAGTCTCTCCCTGAATATCTGCCTTCATAGTTTCTCCCTGAATATCTCCCTTCAGATGGTCTGGCTTTTCTATGAAAGTGCATGCTTGTTAGTATGGGCTTACATAGGATTATCTCCCTTTTGATTAACTTTCAGTCTATTGATTAGGGACCTTAATTATATCTGCAAAATCCCTTTACCTTTGCCATGTGATGTAACCTAATAATGGGGATAAAATACCATCATATTCAAAAGTATCATATTCAAAGGGAGAGGTTTATACAGGATACATACACCAAGTTACAGGAATCTTGAAGTCTCTCTCCTATATTTCATCTACCATAGTTCTTCTCCAGCTCCTTCTCTGAACAGTTCTCGTCTCTCCAAACTCTTGGTGCTCCAGGGCCCCCTGGGTTCAGCCTTTGGTTCTCTTTTTTTCTCTATCTCTGCTCACTCCCTAGATGATCACATCATTCTGATCTATTTTAATGCTATTTAATGCCAATGAATCCAACTTCATGCTTCAGCCCCAATTCTATTTTGTAATTCACACTTATGTATCAAATTATGGATTTGACTTGGATGTATAATAGACATCTTGATATTAAAAAATCCAAATCAGGCCTTTATTCTTCCTCTCAAATTTGGTTGTTTTATGTTTTTCCTTTAACTCTTCATTTTTGGCAAACTTTATCAAATTACACTACTAGCCCCCTTTTTTTGGTCTTTATAAAAGTAGTCTCCTTTATATATTCTTCCTTAAATCACTCTTCTACATCTGCCTTACAGACTTTTAATCCAATATTAATTATTTCATCTTTTAGTAATACCTTTTACCTTAGAGGATTGAACAGTAAAAGAAAACATACATAGGCTTACATTTTTGTGCCATTCTGTGCTATTAAGTAAATGTCTCCTGTTTCGATGGGGCATCGGTGCTTTTGAGGAATAACTTTGCTTGCCTATTCTAAGTCTCTCTCTCTTTCTGATATTTATTATTCTTTTAACATTCTGTGTACCAATAAAAGTCCCCACAAACATGTCTTTTCGCCTAGTTTCTAATGCCCCTACATGTTTGTTTATGTTTATGAATAGTCATTCAACTCTTTTGTCAAGGTCTTAGATGGTTAATTCTTCAGTTATTTTTTATTTCCTTTATATTTTCAAGGTTTTCTTTGCCAGTGCTCTTTCTTTAGCTGATAAACATGTATAAATTTATGGGGTCCAAAAACAAAGAAAAGAACACACATTCTTATCCTTGAGTACCCTTCTACTTGCTGACTTGATTTTCTTATTCAGTACACAATCAATCATCATGAAAGAGTGGTTTTATTTACCCTTTTTATTTTCTGACCTTCTTTTTATTGCATGACTCTCTAAAATCATGATTCTACTCCCACAATGACGTTAAAGTACTCATTCTCTGAAGTCACTAACAACTGTTAAACTGTAAAATTCAATGACCATTTTTCACATCTTCTCTGCTTGCATCTGACTACATTCCATTAATTTCTTTCTTCTTGAAACAGTTTAATCCTTTGGCTGCAGTTCTGCTTCTGTCTCTCTGATTACATTTCACATCCTCAGAAATTTATTTTCACATTTTGTATCTCTTAGTTTTTTGTTTCTTTACTATTATGCCCTATTATTTCTTCACCTATTATTTCCCATAGCTTAACTATGTCAAATAGGCAGATGATCCCAATATGTGAATTTAGTTTTTAGATTTGAGTTTATATAGAAATTTAGATTTGTTTCATAGTTTAAGATCCTTATTCCAAATCTAGATGCTAGGCTCTAAAATCTTAATTAGACCCCTGTATAACTCTTGTCTTTTTTTATCAACCACATTTGTCCTTCTGTAGTGTTCATCTTGGCTTACTTACTCAACCACAAAGCCAAAAACTTGCTGGCAGTTTTTCATCTTTTTAACTTATTAATTTATCTAACAAGTACTTTTGAGTATCTAGCATTGTCATGTATGGACCATGCAAAGTGCTGGTAGTACATTAATGAGCCAAAGAGATATAGTTTTTCTGACATTCTGGAGGTTATATTCAAGTGGGAAAGACAAAAACAGGTAAACAAGCTACCAAGCTCTGATACTCATCCTGAAGAAATAATTTTCTCTGTGGGAGACTAATGATGAAAAACCTACTGTTGATAGAGCAATGAGGCATGGACTTTCTGGGATAATAAATTTGAAGGATGTGGTAAGAACCTTCTTTGTAGATAAGACAGCATGTGCCAAAGCCCAGTCATAACACTATTTCAAAGCCTTACAAGTCCCAAGAAGTAACTTATAATTAGTCTACCCAAAAGATTACCCAGACTAATTCCAACCTGCCTTTCATGTTTATGCAAATTAAGTCTTAAAAGAAGCTCAAGACTCCCCTGACACCATTCCACATCACCCAGAAGTTCATGCCTATGTCCTCTGATCAAATCTCCCACAGCTCCCTAATCTCTCGAATTCTTTGCTGTGTTCTCTGGAACTCATGATCAATAATGAGCTTAGTGCCTTGTATCTTAAATCTCTTCTCCAAATGTTTCTTATATCTTCTTGCTTGAATTGAAACCGGACTGTATTCTGATACTACCATTTCTCCTGATGTCCTAAAACTAACAGCTCTTTTCCTTTCATGTCTTGAATACAATAGAGGATAAAAGAGCAATAGGTGTTCAACTTGCTCCTCGTGTTTACTCTGTCCAGTGTTCCTCCCTCCTTCCTAATCCAAAATTACCAGTTTCTGGGCCATCTCATCCCCAATCAATATCGACTCCAAGTCATATTCTAGTCATAATGAGTTTATCTTTTATTCATTTTGTCAGTAACAATATACCGGTAGTTCTTTGGGGTACCAAATTTATCCTGCATATCATACTAGACTCCTCATGACAAATTAGAATCTTGCATTTCTTTCTAGCTCATGCAGTCCAAAGGAGAGGGGAAACTTCAATGTATCTTACAATTTGGCAACAGTTTTCAAATGAAAGCTGACATTTGACACACTTACTTTGCTTCCTAGTTTCTATTTTCATTTAATTTAGTCCTCTACAATTTCCTCAAGGTCTCTCTAGCTTGGTGATGCATTTAAATATATTTAATTTCATATATATATATATGTGTGTATATATATATATATGTATATATATATATATACACACACACACACATATATATATATATATATATATAATTTCACTGACAAATTCTGTATTGGATATTTATTTTTCTTACTGATTCTGTGCTAATAATATATGCGATGATACTGCCTTGCAATGCTGAGCAGTGGCAGAGAGATGATTTTGCCCAAGTGTAGGGTAATGTGTTTTAAGCACATATAAGGTAAGCTAAGCTAAGCTATGATGTTCAGCAGTATAGGTGTATTAAATACATTTTCAGCTTATGATATCTTTAACTTACAATGGGTTTATGGGGACGTAACCCCTGCATAAATGGAGGGGCATCTCTATATTCCTCAAAAGGCGACTTTCCTGAGACCTACAACTGATTTTTCTGACAGCAAGATGATTTTTATGCTCATAGAAGAAATTTTGGCTGTAAGTACCTATCAGGATTCTAGAAAGTCATTTTTATACATTGCTGTAAAAATGTCATCTAATGTGCTGTGCTGTGATGATGTTTGTTTTGTTTGTCCTATTTTTCTCTTCTTTCCTAACACTAAATAGGGTTTATTGCTGGAGTTATTTCTTTATGGTAAATTATGGTGAACTTCCCAGTGTTTTGTTCTGACAGGACACTGGAGTGCAATTCAGTAAGTAATATAACTACGAGTACTCTCAAAGCCTCATCAGGGCAATACTATATCTGAAAAAGATCTGATTTATTACCAAGGAAGCATCCAGACAGAATTTTGCTGGGTGAAACAATAAAACTCTAAATAACAACTGAAAAGAAAAATAAAATAGAGTACATCTCATTGCATCTAATTATTAGTGGGTCTTATTTTTAGTTAAACCTGCAGAGAAAAGGTACTAAATAAACAGAAATAGTTCTAAACATTGAATGATACAGTATTTTTCTCAGAAAAAGAAAAGAATAAATATACTTGGAAAGATATATAAAAAAATAACATTTCACCAGAATTTGAAGTAGATATTTGGATATTTGTAAGAGTCCTTCTTTTAATAATGTTTTTCTACCACTAAATATCTAGTCAAATTGGAAATAATTTTATGATTAAGAGATGACCTTAAAATAAGAAAATAACAGGCAGATCGTAAATACATTGATCATGGGAATAATTTTTTAATACATATAAATATTGAATCACATCTGAAACTAAAAGGTTACTGCATGCTACTATACAAGGGCTGTCTGAGAAGTATTCAGCTATGTAACCAATGTCCTTATATTGAGAATGGCTGGATTTTTTCCAGACAGCCCTTGTATAACAATTAAAAAAAAAAAAGGACTAATAATGCCAAATGTTGTCAGTAATATGAAGTAAGAATAATTCTCATACTTTGCTATTGGAAATAGAAAACCTAAATATTTTGGTGATATTAAAAAATTAATATCAAACATACAAAATTATATGACACAGCAAGTCCATTTTTAAATATTTATATAAAAGATGTGGAATCACACTGTCAGAAAAAGTTTTATACAAAACCTTTCTTTGAAATGTTATTCATAAT